>JASPKZ010002213.1:0-100022 GCA_030220185.1 Diploptera punctata | reverse complement strand
GTGGTGAATCGTTGAAGGAACACCAGTTATAGACCACATCCACATAGCCCGGAATCTTTTAACATTATTGAGAATATTGTCTTACATGTGTAATATATTTGTGTATTCTGATTTAGATTGTTGTCCATAATAATACTACTAGATTTTTTACTGTCTCATTGTAATGTATTTGAACCCCATTAAGATACACATACGAACTATATTTACGTTAATTGTAGTTAATAGTCTCTGATGGCCATAATGATTGATTGCGACTTTATAGGATTTAGTTGCAGTCCATATTTCACTGTCCAAGTCATTGGTGAGTCAAGATCCTAATTTGTTTTGGCAACAGCGTCGTTTACCCTCCATGGTATCTTTACCTTGTCGTGGTGGAGTGGCTTGTGTGCTTAAATGATCCTGAGAGCTATGCCGGCGGTAGCATTGCTGCCGATAGGGTTACCCATGCCGGACTGGTCGAAGGTGATAAGCCAGACGAAATAAGTACCTTGGTCGAAAGAGTGACGATCTTTCACCGTAAAAATACAACCGTCAAGAAATGCGGACATGGGTTCTACTGGGGTAAAATTTTCCGGAGGTCAAATAGTCCCCCATTCGGTTCTCCGGGCGGGGACTACTTCAGGGAACCCATGCCAAAGGCTCAAACACAGGGACATGTTCCTAGGAACGTGGAATGTTAGGACTTTATACAATAGCGGGGCACTAGAGATATTAACGCGGGAATTGGATAAATCGCCCTTGGATATAGTCGCTTTACAGGAAGTTAGGTGGCCAGGAGAAGGTAGTCAGGAATCAGGAAGCTTTGCATTATACTATGGGGGTGCAGAAAGACCTGCATTTGGAACGGGTTTTTTAGTCAGAAGGAGGATCCTATCCGCTATCCGAGATATTAAGTTTGTTAGTGATAGGATATCATACATAATTCTAAAGGGTAAACGACATGATTTTATAATTGTAAATGTACATGCCCCCACAGAAGATAAGATGACAATATCAAGGATGAGTTTTATGAAGAATTAGAATGCTTATTTGATAGCCTTTCACGATATCATATGAAAATTGTCTTAGGAGATTTTAATGCAAAAGTGGGGCGGGAAGATATATTCAAACCAACAATAGGCAAATTCAGTCTTCATGAAGATAGTAACGACAACGGGGTTAGATTAGTCACATTTGCCACATCAAAGAATCTCATTGTTAAGAGCACAACATTTCAGCATAAGGATATTCATAAATACACCTGGACGTCCCCAGATGGAGAAACTCGGAACCAGATAGATCATGTATTAGTGGATAAACGCTGGCACAGTAGCATCATTGATGTTAGATCAGTTAGAGGGACAGACTGCAATTCAGATCATCATCTGGTCAGGGTGAAAATCAGACAACGGCTATCGCTTATGAGAGGAACAAACGCTAAAGATGATTCTGTAAAATATGAATTAAAAAACTTGAAAAATGATGAACTGCAGCAAGAATACCAAATCAAAATTGCTAATAGATTTGAAGTACTGGAATCTTCAGATGACAATGTGGCAAACGAAGAAGAAACTGATATAAATAAGGAATGGGAGGCTATAAGAGATACTATTAAATTGTCAGCATCAGAAAGCATTGGTTGTTTAAAAAAGAGGCAAAAACAAGAAATGGTTTGATGAGGAATGTGCCGACATTGTAAAGAAAAGAAAGCTAGCAAAAATTAAATGGTTACACGAGCCAAATGAGGTAAATTTAGAGCAATTGGGTAGTGTTAGACGGGAAACCACCAAGTTACTAAAGAGTAAAAAGAGGGAATATTTGAGAGAGAAGATAATGATCTTGAAATGAATGCAAAAAATAGGAACATTAGAGAATTATATCAGGGAATTAGTATAGAGAAGAAAGGGTTTCAGGCTAGAACAAACATAATTCGGAATGAAAATGGGGATATGATTGCAGATTCCAAGAGTATATTAAATAGATGGAAAAGTTATTTTAATCAGCTATTAAATGTACATACAGAACAGGACATTGAGGAGGATAAGTTACAGACAGCAGAAATGCTAGTCGCAGAGCCAAGTGCATTAGAGGTTGAAATGGCAATTGAAAAATTGAAGATGTATAAAGCATCAGGTTCAGATGAGATCCCAGCAGAACTGATAAAATCAGGGGGAGAAAAATTGATGGACAAGATACGCTGTTTGCTTAGTATGATTTGGGAAAAAGAAGCTCTTCCAGATGAATGGAAGGAATCAATTATCGTACCAATTTATAAGAAAGGAGAGATAAAACTGATTGCAACAACTACAGGGGCATCTCATTACTTTCAACTTCGTACAAAATTCTAACAAATATATTAGTCAGCAGACTTACTCCCTATATTGATGACATTCTAGGAGATCATCAATGTGCATTTAGAAGAAACAGGTCTACAACAGATCAGATTTTTAGTATAAGACAGATTTTAGAAAAGAAATGGGAATATAATGGTACTGTACATCAACTATACGTAGACTTCCAAAAAGCGTATGATTCAATTAAGAGGGAGAAGTTATATAGTATCCTGCTGGAGTTCGGAATTCCCAAAAAGTTAGTTAGACTTATACGAATGTGTCTAAATGGCTCAACGAGTAGGGTGCGTGTAGGCAAACAGTTTTCAGACACTTTTGAAATCCAGAATGGGTTGAAGCAAGGAGATGCACTATCTCCTCTACTATTTAATTTTGTACTAGAGCATGCCATTAAATCTTTAGAGAATGAGGAAGGCTTACAACTCAATGGTATTAATAAGCTGTTAGTTTATGCTGATGATGTAGTACTACTGGCCGATAGCGAGGAGATACTAAAGGCCAACACGCACACACTATTGAGTAACACTAAGAAATTAGGACTGGAAGTAAATATCAGTAAAACTAAATATATGGTCTCACGTAGAAATACATTATATAATGGAAATGGACAGCTAATGACAAATGAGGGAAATTTTGAGGAATTGGCTGAATTCAAATACCTAGGAACAATAATCACAAATAGGAATGAGATGCACAAAGAAATTAAACATAGGCTCAATTCTGGAAATGCATGCTATTATGCATTGCAGAGACTTTTGATGTCCCAACTCCTTTCAAAAAATGTTAAGCTGAAAATATATAAAACTATTATTCTACCAGTTATATTATATGGGTGCGAAACATGGACTCTTACTTTAAGGGAGGAAAGGAGATTACGAGTATTTGAGAATAAAGTTCTTAGGAAAATTTTGGACCAAAGAGAGATGAACAGACAGGTGAATGGAGAAGACTACATAACAATGAACTACATGGTCTTTATAGGAAGCCAGATATAATAAGAACAGTTAAGTCCCGTAGACTGCGATGGGCAGGACATGTTGCGCGTATGGGGAATGAAAGACGTGCATGGAAACTTCTTGTAGGAAAGCCAGAAGGAAAACGCCCAGTTGGTAGACCAAGAATGAGGTGGGAGAACAACATTAACAATGATTTGAGGGAAGTAGATTATACAGGGAATGATTGGAAAGCATTAGCTCAGGATAGGGATGTATGGAGAGCTTATGTCCGTGCGGCCATGAACCTACGGGTTCGATAGTGCCAGTGAGTAAGTAAGTAAGTAAGTAACAGCGTCGTTTACATAATATTTGTCTACATGAAAGTATATTTTCATGTCATGTGCAAATAAATTATGTTTGCAATGCTTTAGGGAGTGGGATATGTCATTTATGTAGACTGAAAAAGTAAAGGTTCAAGAACCGAACCCTGTACAACTCTAGCTTTACAGAAAGCTCTAATATAAATATTATATGATAAATAGTAGTAGTAATAGAAGGATAAAGTAGCAGCTTTCAGGTGAATATTCTATAATTTTATATTAATTTTGAATAAACCTCAACGGAACACATCATGAATCTTATAAAAGTAATAACAATACTTACTTACTTACTCACTGGCACTATCGAAACCCGTAGGTTCATGGCCGCACGGACATAAGCTCTCCATACATCCCTATCCTGAGCTAATGCTTTCCAATCATTCCCTGTATAATCTACTTCCCTCAAATCATTGTTAATGTTGTTCTCCCACCTCATTCTTGGTCTACCAACTGGGCGTTTTCCTTCTGGCTTTCCTACAAGAAGTTTCCATGCACGTCTTTCATTCCCCATACGCGCAACATGTCCTGCCCATCGCAGTCTACGGGACTTAACTGTTCTTATTATATCTGGCTTCCTATAAAGACCATGTAGTTCATTGTTATTTAGTCTTCTCCATTCACCTGTCTGTTCATCTCTCTTTGGTCCAAAAATTTTCCTAAGTACTTTATTCTCAAATACTTGTAATATTCTTTCCTCTCTTAAAGTAAGAGTCCATGTTTCGCACCCATATAATATAACTGGTAGAATAATAGTTTTATATATTTTCAGTTTAACATTTTTTGAAAGGAGTTGGGACATCAAGAGTGTCTGCAATGCATAATAGCATGTATTTCCAGAATTGAGCCTATGTTTAATTTCTTTGTGCATCTCATTCCTATTTGTGATTATTGTTCGTAGGTATTTGAATTCAGCCACTTCCTCAAAATTTCCCTCATTTGTCATTAGCCGTCCATTTCCATTACATAATGAATTTCTACGTGTGACCATATATTTAGTTTTATTGATATTTACTTCCAGTCCTAATTTCTTAGTGTTACTCAATAGTGTGTGCGTGTTGTCCTTTAGTATCTCCTCGCTATCGGCCAACAATACTACATCATCAGCATAAACTAACAGCTTATTAATACCATTCAGTTGAAGCCTTCCTCATTCTCTAAAGATGTAATGGCATGCTCTAGTACAAAATTAAATAGTAGAGGAGATAGTGCATCTCCTTACTTCAATCCATTCTGGATTTCAAAAGTGTCTGAAAACTGTTTGCCTACACGCACCCAACTCTTTGTGCCATTTAGACACATTCGTATAAGTCTAACTAACTTTTTAGGAATTCCGAACTCCAGCAGGATACTATATAACTTCTCCCTCTTAATTGAATCATATGCTTTTTTGAAGTCTACATACAGTTGATGTACAGTACCATTATATTCCCATTTCTTTTCTAATCTAACAATAATAAGAATCATAATAAAAATATTAATTATAAATAATAATTTAATAATAGTAGCAGTAATAAGAATAGGATTGTTAATAATATGATTAAAACAATATTAATATCAACTATACATTCTTCAAAATCTGTACGATGAAATGAAGGGGGAGAAATTATATGATATACTGCTGGAATTCGGAATTCCTAAGAGTTAGATTTATTGGAAAGTGTCTAAAAGACACAGGTAGTAGGGTGAGGGTGGCAAACAGTTTCCAGATGCTGAAATTACGAGTAACAATCCATTAAAAAGTAAAGAGATGGAATAATCTCTCTGTTATTTAATTTTATATTAGACAGTAAACTGGTTGAAATGTAATGTATATGTTTTGGAAGAAAAAAAGTTTATAGCTGCAAGGTGAAAAAAAATCGGTTCATCACGATAAATGTAACGATACAAACAAAAACAAAACTAATAGCAGGTGTGTGTAAACGACATTCTTAATGCCAGTCATTGGCATCATGATTCAGAGCTTGGAGACACATTTTCCTCAAAGACTTTTTTATTTTAGGTTCAAGGTTTTTTAGGTGTCATACATTTCCGAAATGGACGAATAAAGTTAAAAAATGTCAAATTTATTTTCGATGAAAATATTAACCTTATCATCGATTAATGTTATTTCAGTACTAATAAATTACAGCAAAAGCTCCTTATTCGCAGTTCCGTTATTCGCGTTTTCATTATTCCCGGGTTAAAAAATTACGACACAGTTCCTGTATTCGCGGCTAATGTTTTTTATTCGCGGATCCAGTCGGTACATAGAAGGATTAGTATCCTTTATTAACACATCACTTTTTTTTTACTGCAGGCACGTGCCAAGGCGGCTTTTACAAAGAGCGATTCAAACCAAATTAACAAATTAATATCAAACTAAAACTAACGTTACTGTGACTAAGCCTGAAGTTCGTTGTTGAATGCCACCATCGCCGTTTTTCTCGTGCCGCTATGTCCGTTGATAAATGCCGGCCTCGCCACGATCGGCGTTTTATTGTTTTAACTTGTCATTCGTTGCAATACTATTGATTGAATAACATGTGTCTTTTCTGCTTTATTCCAAATTTATAATTGTCGAGTAAAAGGACAGAAAATTAGTTGTGAAATGGAAAAAAAGTTGACGTTTGAAGTAATAAATATGAAATTATTGTATTGTCATGGGTCCTTTACAAGTATACAAAGTTTCAAGTCTATCCAATGTTTCTAAGTGGATGAAAATCGTGTTCAAAGATTCCGTTACATAAATACAAATACACTTTTTTTTTTATTTTCTGGTGATTCTGGCCAGGATTTTAGAAAACAAATATGAAATTATTATATTGTCACGGATCCTTTACAAGTATACAAAGTTTCAAGTCGATCCAATTATTTTAAGTGGGAGAAATCGCGTTGAAAGATTCCGTTACATAGATAGATAGATACATGTCAAGCTAATATAAAGCGTGTAAAAATAGAAATGCTTGTCCGTTCACGCGTTGGCGAGTCGTTTGCATCTATATCACGCTGTTTCATAGTTAACGAATCAACTGTACGATTCATCAAGACATTCGAAGTCAAAATAAGGAATTATATAGCTGAATTCACAGCTAAGTATCAATCAGAATTGGAAGACCTTTTAAAAGCGGCAAAACAGGAAAAAATTACTAATTTCTTAAGCCCTTGCCTAAGCCTGACAGTAATAATTAATAGAAATTGTTCAAAATCTTTCATTAATGATTTTATTTTGACTATTTAACTCATGCCCCAAATGGCAGTCAATGACCAATCACATTTCGATGAATTTTGATTTACAACCAATCACAGTCCTTTTTCACCTCCATTTTATCACTTTCATTTTATCGCTTTCATTTTATCAAGTGGCTCCCAGATTGTAAGTGTAGTGCACGAATGTAACCAGATTCTGCTTGCGAGATATAATTAAAAGAACATTCGTAGCAATTGATTATACCATATTGCTCTTTCTTAAATGTATTATTTCCCGAATTAACGTTGCAGAAAAATGTAATTGACATATTTACATCATAGTACATCAGAAATTAATTAATGACATGTAATTATGTGTTTAATTTTTTCTCCACTAGGGTGCATTCGTACAATATTGCGATTCTATTTGGCAATAAATATGATCTGTTTGTAGTGATGAACAAATTAATGATAACGTTTTTTTATTTGTTTTCAAACATCGCCGTTTACATGAAATATATAGATATTAAAAAATTAACTATATTTAAATAATGATTTGTGAGTAAACAGCTTAATTTTATTCGTTAAATAGTCCTAACAAATGCCACTCTCGATTTCCAAATTCTCTAGATAAACTGGAAATCACTCATGGCATTACTTGTGATAATTTTTATTCTATTTCGAAACCTTGGAACGAATCCCCTATATACCCATACAAATTACCCTTCCATATCGCGATTTCTGTATTCGCGGAATATTTGCGAAACATATACCCCGCGAAAAAGGAGTTTTTATTGTATTTATATTTTTCAACCATTTTAGCGTGCTATCCAACCAAATTTTAATTGATTAACATACAATCAGTTCAAACCGACTTAAGAAAAGGTTTGTTTTTATTTATTAACTGCAATATTTCAGATATGGGTGAGTGGTCAGCGTTTCTGACTACAGTTTAAGAGGTCCCGGGTTTTATTCCCGGTCAGACCATAAGGATTTATCTTTAAAGGAAATCATTCCTGTGGTTGCCCATGGTGTGGAATTTAGGTTAAGTTTAGGTTAAGGACTCTCCTGGCGCTTCACATTTATCATCCATCAAGTCATCGGAGTAACGTAACTCCGCCTTATAGGTGCCCCTACCAAAGAAATGGATTAAAATGCAGCCAATGATAGGAATAGAATGCCAGAAATGTCAAAACATGGTGGCACTGGACAAAAAAAATTCAGATACGAAGTTATAATGTTTTTTTCTCTCGAAGGAAATTATACTGACTATATAACTCATGCCCCAAATGAATTTTGTTTTACAACCAATGACAGTCGTGTTTCACCTCGCTCTTTACCGATTTCTGTTTACCAGCTCCTTATTTTGTGATCAAGAAATCTCCACCTTTTTAATATTCTGAACACGTCAGAGCATTTTTTTGGAGTGACTGACTCTCCAATAAATACAATGAATATAGTAAATAATGAACAAATTCCTTCGAACTACACATTTGATAACTGTGTGTTCAATAATTGTGTTTTTAAATAATGATTTTACTAAGTTGTTTACTAAAAATAAATAAATTAATAACGTATAATGTTGGTTAAATAATAGGAAAAACGCGCACAAAAGAGCATTAGTTTATGTCTCTGCTGTATACCAGCAACGATTGTGTTCTCTTTAAACAGACACTGAAATGATATCTTTCACACGGTTTATCACAGAGCTTACACACTCAGTCACTTGACGGATCATGATAGTTTGAATTTTTGCAGAGTTTGTGGTGATATCCATGCACTTACTTACTTACTTACTTACTCACTGGCACTATCGAACCCGTAGGTTCATGGCCGCGCGGACATAAGCTGTCCATACATCCCTATCCTGAGCTAATGCTTTCCAATCATTCCCTGTATAATCTACTTCCCTCAAATCATAGTTAATGTTATTCTCCCACCTCATTCTTGGTCTACCAACTGGGCGTTTTCCCTCTGGCTTTCCTACAAGAAGCTTCCATGCACGTCTGTCATTCCCCATACGTGCACATGTCCTGCCCATCGTAGTCTACGACACTTAACTGTTCTTATTATATCTGGCTTCCTATAAAGACCATGTAGTTCATTGTAATGTAGTATTCTCCATTCACCTGTCTGTTCATTTCTCTTTGGTCCAAAAATTTTCCTAAGAACTTTATTCTCAAATACTCGTAATCTCCTTTCCTCCCTTAAAGTAACAGTCCATGTTTCGCACCCATATAATATAACTGGTAGGATAATAGTTTTATATATTTTCAGCTTAACGTTTTTCGAAAGGAGTTGGGGCATCAAAAGTCTCTGCAATGCATAATAGCATGCATTTCCAGAATTGAGCCTATGTTTAATTTCTTTGTGCATCTCATTCCTATTTGTGATTATTGTTCCTATGTATTTGAATTCAGCCACTTCCTCAAAATTTCCCTCATTTGTCATTAGCTGTCCATTTCCATTATATACTGAACTTCTACGTGTGCCTATATATTTAGTTTTACTGATATTTACTTCCAGTCCCAATTTCTTAGTGTTACTCAATAGTGTGTGCGTGTTGGCATTTAGTATCTCCTCGCTATCGGCCAGTAGTACTACATCATCAGCATAAACTAACAGCTTATTAATACCATTGAGTTGTAAGCCTTCCTCATTCTCTAAAGATTTAATGGCGTGCTCTAGTACAAAATTAAATAGTAGAGGAGATAGTGCATCTCCTTGCTTCAACCCATTCTGGATTTCAAAAGTGTCTGAAAACTGTTTGCCTACACGCACCCTACTCTTTGAGCCATTTAGACACATTCGTATAAGTCACTGCCAGTCTTATTATTGCACTGCGTATCTTGTTGTTTGGTCCAGTCCAGTCTCGATTGATCATTGCATCTGTTGCGTAAAAATCGTCTGGTACTTCTTTTGTCTTATTTTCTTCAATGCAGTTTCCTGTTTAATAGCTGGTAGCAGGAACTTCGTGCGTAGATCTTCCACGAGGAAAGTTTCCCGTGCTAATTCATATGCAAGTCTGGATGGAGCAAATTTCGAGATCCCCATTGCAGCTTTTAGGAATCTTGCTTTCAATTGTTCTAAGGTGTTTAAGTCTCCGTAACTGAGGTCAGTCCATATGATTTCTATTTCATATATTAAGATGGGAAGTATTTTGACCTCAAAAAGTTTCATGGCTGTAGCAAGTGACAATTGTGTGAGGTTTTCTATGTCGTATATGGCAAGTATAGCAGCTGCCGCTCTCGCTTTCGTATGCATTCTGAAGGATTTGGCTGTTGTTTGGAGTGTTACTCCTAGATATTTAAAGGCGTTTGTGATTTGAAACGGGTTGCCCTGCAGTTGTATGTGGTCGCCATCTACCAGTCGACCACCCTTCCTGAATACCATTTGTACCGTTTTTGATAGGTTTATATCGAAACCATTTTGGTTGGCCTACGATGCGAGATTGTGTATTGTTTCTTGCAGTTCTTCCTTATCTGTCGCTCCAAAGTACCATATCGTCTGCGTACATATACATTTTTGTAGATGGGCGGCATATCTGAGTTATGTCTGCTGTCATCACATTAAAGAGGAGAGGGCTTAAAGGGTCGCCTTGAAGGACTCCTCTGGTTTGAATGACTTCCTCTGATTTCTGAACTGCATCGTCTATCTTTATGAAATTTTGAGCTAGTATGTTATGGATAAGTGTTAGGGTATGTTCGTCCAGTTCATTCATGCTTCTCAACTTGGAGATCAGTAGTTTCCTGTCCATGTTGTCAAAAGCTTTGCAGTAGTCTACGAACACCGCATAGAACTTCTGCTTCGGTCTACTCAGTTTTTCGTGTATGTCTTTAAGTAGGTTGTCTACTGCCTGTAGAGTAGAGCGGCTAATGTTGGTTATAATATACAGTTTGATGTGTTTCATTTTTTCTCCACTAGGGCGCATTATTTACATATTGCGACCCTATTTGGTAATAAATACGGATACGTAATATGATCAAGTTGCAGTGAACTTCAAACATAACCACACATTTGTGATTTGTTTTCAAACATGGCCGTTTACATATATACATATTTTAAAATACTCGCAACTATGTTTAAAGAATGATTTTTTGAGTAAACAGCTTAATTTTATTCGTTAAATCGTCCTAACAAATGCCACTCTTGATTTCCAAATCCTCTACATAAGATCACTCGTCACTTCGTGAGTTGTGAATTTAATGATGATTTGGATATCACTCGTGGCATTAATTATAAGAAATTCTATGCCCTAAAATATATATTAGAAATAAATGGAACAAAGATTAAAACAGTGGAATATTTTGGGATCAGTAATTCAAAAAGATGGATCATCTGAATTTAGATACCGAAAAAAAGAATAATAGAGACAATACATTTATTGGCAATACATTTATTGGCAATACATTTATTTATGGGGTAGGAATATAATCAAGAGGACTAAATTATTAATATATAATACAATTGTGAAGAGTTATTATATGGCGCGGAAGCATGGAGGGGGAAGCAAACACACAGAAATAAATTATTAGTCACAGAATTGGTCTATTTAAGAGACCGGCAAGAATATAAAAATTAGACAAAATAAAAAGTAATACAATAATAGTAATTATGAATGTAGAAAAGGATATTGCACAAGAAATTGAAGAAATCCAATTAAGATGGTATGGACATATAATGAGAAGAAGGGGCACAGAAACAAACAAAGAAGTATTAAAATGGATACCTCCTGGGAAAGGAAAAAGTGGTAGAACAAAGCCAACGTGGATAAAGAGAATTCAAGACAACATGAAGAAGAGAAATATGACAGAAGCAGACACACAAGATCGGGAAGTGTGGAAGAAAAAAATCTTTATTTTGGTTGAGGATACTTGTGTAAATAACTTAAACAATCCTGAATAAAAATATATACACCGTGTCCCATTCAAACCTCTCACATTTTAATTAATCATAACTCTCAAGTATGCGGAACTATGAAATGAGGTTGGTAATAAAATAAAGAGAAACACATAGAATTTTTGTTTTCATTGTTGCAGTCAATTCATCTGTCGCATGTTGGACATTAATGACATAATGACATAAAACAAAATGGCGACTTCTCAGCAACGAACACAAACTGTTTTCTGGTATGCAGAGACGAAGTTAATAATTACAGTGCAAAGAAATTACTGGAGAGAATATGGAGGAAATGCACCTGATGGGAAGACCATCAAGGCATGTCTTGAAAAATTTCTGGCGACCGGAAGCGTTAAAAAAGAATCAGGAGGTGCTCGTATACGTGTTTCAGAAGAAAGATTGAAGAAATTAGAGCAAGATTTCAGGTAAGTCCACAAAAATCAATTCGCCAAGCTTCCCGGCAGTTAAATGTGCCGAGATTAACTGTGCATCGAGTGCTTCATAAGCGGCTTTGTTTGTACCCCTACAAGGTGCAAATTGTTCAACAAATAAAGCCAGATGACAGGCCATGACGACAGACATTCGCTATTGAAATGCTGGATCATATTGATAAGGACCCTCAATTTCTTGGAAACATCTGCTTTCTGACGAGGCAACGTTCCTTGTATCAGGATCTGTTAATCGGCACAATGTAAGGAACTGGGGTACGCAAAATCCACAAGTCTACCGTGACCTCGTCCGGGATATCCCAAAAGTAAACGTTTGGTGCTGCCTGATGAAGAACAGGATTATAGGTCCAATTTTTTTCCCATGAGAAGTCAATAACTTGCCCGGTGTATCAAGACATGTTAGAACAGTTGTTGTACCCCAAGTAGCTGATCTGCAACCTCAAGTAATCTCTCAGCAAAAGATGGAGTCCCACTATATTGGAGCATGCATGTTCGGAATTCACTCAAAGAATTCTTCCAAAATAGGTAGATTGGACGCGGCGGACCAATTTACTGGCCACCACGTTCGCCAGACATCACTTCACTGGATTTCTTCCTCTGGGGGTAAGTAAAAGACTGTGTTAATAATGAGTGGAGAACATATTTTAATCGACTCGCCTCATACATTTTCAAACTTCTTTGATACCGACGGTTTCAGACAATATCATGTCCTTCATCAGTCATGGCGTCCACTGATGAAATTCCGTGATTGTTGATTTCTTTAGTGACATCACCTCTTGTGCTGCCATCTTTCATTGGGATTATAAACTTTGTAATTACATTTTTATCCACCGGAATATCGAAATTCATAGATCGATATTAATTTAAATATAACAAAAGACTGTGTGTTTGTGATTCCAGTACAAGATCATGATTTACGAACCCGTATCCTTGACACAATTGCAACAGTACCAATAGACATGTTGGATAGCACGTGGCACGAAATCGAATGCAGGCTTGATATTGTGGTGCTACTAATGGTGCACATATAGAGGTGTTTTAGTGTGTGGCAATGAAAATTCTTTGAGTTTCTGTTTAGTTTAATACCAGCCACATTTCATAATTCCGCATACTTTGTTAGTTATGATTAATTAAAATGTGGGAGGTTTGAATGGGGCACTCTGTTTATTGATTCCGGTCCATCTCAGATGCTGCGACAGCTAGTACCCACCAGACTATCGGTGAATATAGAGGAAATAATCATATTCTTAGAATGTAGGCTATACTTGGGGATCTGAAATAATAGTGTAATACTTTTTCAGGGAGGAGAACATCAAATTATTTTCCTTACAATTTTTCTCTTGACTGATCTTGTGAAACTCAAGCGAAATGTAAGTGGTCAGATTACATCAATGTTAAGATAATATTTTGTTATGCTTGTTTGCATTTCATGGTTCAGGGATGAAGAAGTTTTTCTTGTAAGTCCTTATGGCATTTTACGATTTATTTCAAGATAAAATACAAGTAGCTACACTGTATTTAATAAGTGAAGAGAAAACTCAATGAGAAAAATAAATAGCATTTTAACCTTTTGATATTAAGTTCTCTAACGTAAGAAAACTTCATTTCTTCTCTTTCAGCAGAAAATCTAACATAAGTATGAAGCTTTTGTCATATAATTTGATCCATGGTTTTAAAAGAAGTCAGTTACACAGGAACTGCGTAAAATAACGAACTCCTCAGCAAGTCGAATTTATGGTCCCATTTTGCTGGTTTACGGATTATATATATATATTTTTTGTTTATTCAAAGCCCCAGGTTGTCACTTCGACATTTCTGTTATTCTCTCCTGACATTGAGTTAATTGTAACCCCCTTCTGAAGTTTGGGCGCCTAGAAGGCGGAGTTACGTTACCTAGATGATAAGAAGGGTGATAAATGAAGCGCCAGAAGAGTTCTTAACCTAAACTTAACCTAAATTCCAAACCATGGGCAACCCTTTAAGGAAAAATTCCTATGGTTTGACCGGGAATCGAACCCGGGACCTCATGAACAGTAGCCAGAAACGCTGGCCACTAACCAATCAGGCTGGTTATATTAATTTTGTTCAATTTGAGAATGTTTTTGATTACAGCTTATTTAAATGAGTCGGACTGCAGTGAAAATAAATCATGCATAAACGTAAGTTATTACCTATTTGCAATTGCTCTTTAAATAATATCTACTGATTCATTTTTCCATTACTTAATTCAAAACAATAAGAAAAATAAACCAATATACCGTATAGGATACATTGAAAATATACAGGTTAATTAAATTGTATGATAAACATTGCGACGAAACAAATATGACGGCCGCTAGAGTCAATTTTAAATTTTGGGTACGGGTAAACTCTTACTTCTAGTGATTGATTTTAGCTGAATTTTGGAGAATGTCTTTCTCTCTTTATTCGATTAATATTCAAATCTCCATGGATATAATCATCTCTATAAAGAATAACTAAAGAAGTAATAAAAAATACAAATCCCATGAATACAATGGAATATAATGAGTTCTATTTGAAGAGAAAAATTTTCGCCTAGACCGGGACTCGAACCCGGGACCCTTGGCTTTCCGGGCCAAGTGCTCTACCAACTGAGCTACCGAGGCGAGTTACGATCTAGACGCAAATTTTTCTCTTATGTACGTTGTAATTCCCTCGCGCCAAATGCTTGAAACCATAGCTTCTATCTTTGCAAATGGCGGCTTCTTAGTTAAGAAGACATTTATTGGGAATTTAACACTACTTTATAGCCAGTAGGGCTTCTATTGACGATTTTATTATTAATTTAACACTTCTCATTGAAGGATACATTATATTTGAAGAGAAAAATTTTCGCCTAGACCGGGACTCGAACCCGGGACCCTTGGCTTTCCGGGCCAAGTGCTCTACCAACTGAGCTACCGAGGCGAGTTACGATCTAGACGCAAATTTTTCTCTTATGTACGTTGTAATTCCCTCGCGCCAAATGCTTGAAACCATAGCTTCTATCTTTGCAAATGGCGGCTTCTTAGTTAAGAAGACATTTATTGGGAATTTAACACTACTTTATAGCCAGTAGGGCTTCTATTGACGATTTTATTATTAATTTAACACTTCTCATTGAAGGATAAATTATATTTGAAGAGAAACATTTTCGCCTAGACCGGGACTCGAACCCGGGACCCTTGGCTTTCCGGGCCAAGTGCTCTACCAACTGAGCTACCGAGGCGAGTTACGATCTAGAAACGCAAATTTTTCTCTTGATGTACGTTGTAATGCCCTCGCGCCCAAATGCTTGAAACCATAGCTTCTATCTTTGCAAATGGCGGCTTCTTAGTTAAGAAGACATTTATTGGGAATTTAACACTACTTTATAGCCAGTAGGGCTTCTATTGACGATTTTATTATTAATTTAACACTTCTCATTGAAGGATAAATTATATTTGAAGAGAAAAATTTTCGCCTAGACCGGGACTCGAACCCGGGATAAATTCCCAATAAATGTCTTCTTAACTAAGAAGCCGCCATTTGCAAAGATAGAAGCTATGGTTTCAAGCATTTGGCGCGAGGGAATTACAACGTACATAAGAGAAAAATTTGCGTCTAGATCGTAACTCGCCTCGGTAGCTCAGTTGGTAGAGCACTTGGCCCGGAAAGCCAAGGGTCCCGGGTTCGAGTCCCGGTCTAGGCGAAAATTTTTCTCTTCAAATATAATTTATCCTTCAATGAGAAGTGTTAAATTAATAATAAAATCGTCAATAATGAGTTCTGTTGTGAAAAATCGAAAATTGGGACCGCTAGAGTGATTGAGAGTGAAGTTAGGCTACATTTTCTGCAAAAATAATAAATTATATTGCTTTAACATACAAGTGTGAACTGTGAATTTGATAAATTGGAATACAATGCCGCACAATAAATGAAGATATCATGGAAGCACTTCAATTACAACCAATCTCACAGTTTATAAATAAATACCAGTTACAGTGGATGTGCAACGAATGAATCCCAATAAGAATTCCAAAAGAAATACCGTCCTCAAGGACACCTGGTAGAGATCGCTTGCAATTTTTTATACATAGTCAACATTTGAAACAAAGTCTATTTTCTATGAAACTACATTACCTAGGACAATAAACATTTTACAGCCAATTAAGGCAGGTGTTATGATGGTACTACTGTCATTGATTTTTTTTATTATTTATTATTCCGGCTTTTACAATGAATATACATTTTTCCGGTACCCATGTTCACAGTTAACTACACATTTGATTCAACACATTTTTCCATTCTTGTCTGTTCATCCATTCCCTCTTAGTTTCATTGATTCCCTGAATCCACGTAATATTTGGTCTACCCTTCTTTTTTCTTCCCTGTGGTTCCCAATCCATGATTATCTTAGGTAGTCTTCCTTCTTCCATCCTTCTAATGTGTCCGTACCAATTTAATTGTTTCTTCTTTATAAAATCTAATATTGAATATTGTACCTGCATTTTTTCTTTTATATATGAATTTCGGATTTTATCCTTCCTGGATATTCTTGAAGCACGTCTCCAGTAGTCCATTTCAGTGGCGAGCAATTTTTTTTTCATTTGTGCATTTAAAGCCCACACATCAGCTCCATAGGTAATAATGCTTCTGATTATTGTATTAAAAATAGTTTTTTTTTGTTTCTTTGAAGATATGTTTGTCCCATACTATTCCATTTAGGGCAGATATAGCATACTTTCCTATATTGATCCTGTTTCTTATCTCTTTTTCTTGTTTTCCATCTTTAGTAATTTTAATTCCCAAATACTTATATTCTTCAGTGTATTTAATTGTCCCTAAATTTTCTTCTAGTATTAATCTTGAGGAAGATCCCCTATTGTCATATATCTATATTTATCCATATTGATCTTTAAAACCCCATAAACTATATTCTTGTATTAATTTTCTAGTGAGGTATTCTATATCTTCAAATTCTTGAGCCAATATCAATTGGTCATCTGCAAACTGGAGTGTATATTGTTGAATTATCATCTAGTGGTATTCCCATCGGTTTACATTTCTTTTTCCATTCTTCAATAGCTTTTTCAGTATAAATCTTATATAATGTTGGAGATATACAGCATCCCTGTCGTAATCCTTTATTTGTTTGGAAACCTTTAGACAAGTACTTTCCCATTTTTACTTGCACATATGATTCTGAATATAGTTTTTGAATTGCTTCAATCAGTGTTGGATTTATTTTTTTTAGTTTTAAGACTTTCCATAATTTTGATGTAGGAATGTTATCGTAGGCTTTTTCTATATCTATAATACTAGATGTAGCGGTTGTGCTCTGATTGTTTTCTTTTCTATAATCTGTCGTATGCTGAAAATGTGGTCTATTGTTGATCAGCCCACTCTAAATCCTGCCTGTTCCTCTGGTTCAAACTCTTTGTATTCAATTTCTAGGAAATACTTGATTATCTTTCCATATAGTCTACTTAGTGTACTATTGACTGTAATTCCCCTATTGTTTTCACATTCATATTTTTTTCCTTTTTTATGTATGGTTGAAATATATCCTATTTTCCAATCTGATGGTATATCTTCTCCATTTATGCATTTTTCTAATAGACTTCTCTATAATTTGAACAACTTATCTGTTCCATGTTTTATTAATCCATCTGGAATATTTCCTTTCCCTGGTGACGTTCTATTCTTTAATGACTTTACTGCTTCTTTCACTGTTTCTATGTTTAGGTGTATATTTTCTTTTAATTCTGCATCAAATTCTTCCTCTATAGGGTTTATATATTGCTCTCTGTTTTCTGTTAATAATTCTTTGAAGTATTTATCCCAAGTTTGGAAATTGATGTATTTATTAAATCCTTCTTTGTCATTATTTCTTACATTCTTTAAAGTTTTCCATGCTTCCGCATTTATTTTTCCTCCAATGTACCTTTGTATTTTTTGACATGTATTTTCCCAGCATTTGTTCTTTAATTCTGATATACCTTTTCTTATTTTTGCTTGTTGTTTACGAAGGTTAATTTTGTCCTCTGTTGATTTAGGATTAAGCAATTTTAGATAAAGATCTCTTTTTATTTTTACTTCTTTGTCAATTTCTTCACTCCAGCAATAGTTTTTATTATTATTAGTATATTTCTCTTCCCCAATAGCTTCTTTAGCTGCTTCATGCAGTTTATCTTTAATGTATTGATATTGCTTTTCTGTAGATTCAAATGTAGTTTCTATTCATTTTCATTTAGTCTTTGCTTAAATAAATATGATGTACTGTCATTTTCCAAACTTAATAAATTATATTTATAACCACTTATTATATTATTATCTAAATTATCTTTTTCTTCGTTTGGATTGGGATCATTTTTACCTTGAATGCTTAAATATGGAAATATGATTTTAGAATTGACTAAAAAGTGATCTCCGAATGCGGTACCTGAATTTTACTTAACATTAATTGCTTTCATTTTACCAGGGTTTCAAATCATATAAGAATTTACAAAAGAAATTGATTTTTTTAAGTTTTCAGGTGCACATTTGTCAGAAACTATGTAAGATAGAAGCTTTTAATATTTTGTGGATGTTTAGAGTGTCTAGCTGTATCCTGCCGGTCAAATATTTTGTTGTTAAAATATACTATTCTGAAGAAAAAAAATGCAAAAAATAATAAAAATAAATATCTTAATGTAAATAATTTTTATAAAATATGTTAAGCTCTCAAGTGAGTAAATTGTTCACTGGTTATCTCAAGCCACTCACAAACAATGTCAGTAAAAAGAATAGTGCAGTTCTGATGATTAATTTCAGAGAAAAGTGTACCCATATGGGGAGGTATATATATATTTTTTGTAAATTATTATATGATTTGAAAACCCTGGTAAAATGAAAGAAATTAATGCTAGATTAAAATCAATGACAGTAATACCATCAGAAAACCTGCCTTAATTAGCTGTAAACGTTTTATTGTCCTAGATTGTATAGTTCCATAGAAAATAGAGTTTGTTTCTAATGTTGACCAGGCATAAAAATTTACAAGCGAAATCTACTAGGTGTCCTCAAGGGAAGAGATCTTTGGGACGTCCTAGAAAAAGATGGACCGAGAATGCTTCACTAAAACCATAACAGACTTTAGGCCTTAAACGTGCTTTGGAAAATGATGATGATGATGGGATGCAGCCTAAACACCGATCTGTTTAAATTTTCTTTTTTATTGAAGCTGAGACTCAATGCTGGCGTATGATTATTGATATCATTAAGTTTGGGAACGGGCACCTTTTAAACTAGAAAATTATGATGACATGGACATAAAATCTTAATTGCTTCTTATGTAGTTGATAATGAACTGAAAGTAATCTATGAAAAAAACATAGCATGCGTGATTTAGGTGAATTAACGACATATTTTGTAAGATGTAGAATACGTGATGCGTAGGGCCGAGGAAAAACAAGTTTATAACGCAGGTGAACGTAAAAAAAAGGAGAATTCCTTATCAAGGTTTCGCTGTAATCTATGTTTAGAAGGATAATGCATGTCATGGAAATTATATAGAGTTAAATTAATACTGACCTGTTATTTCTGTGGGAACATGTGAGGGGCACTTCTTCCGGAATCTGTCTTTTCGAGGAGCTGGAAGTCTTGTACTGCACAGGATAATAGGTTTCTTCGGCCATTATTTCAGGACAGTAGTGGACACATACCAGTCCTTGTCTGAAACGTAAGACTATTATAAGATATGTGCATTTGTTAAAATTATACACACGTTCAGTCAAAGTAAATGTTTGAAAGAAGTCCTCAAGCAGATACTGCATAAACTAAGCGAATTCCTCAGAAAGTCGAATTTATAATCCATTTTGCTGGTTTATGGAATACAGGGTGTTGCAAAAAACACAGCCAACGGAGGTGAGGTGGCATATTGAGATATTTTGATCATTTTTTTAATAATGTACTGTACCGGAGCTCAATGGTAGGCAAGAGATCTCAGGGTTATGAACTCTTTATAAGCAAAAGAACAACGTATAAATGTACACTCAATTTTAACGAATCCAAGAAACTGTTTATTTACGGAGAAATACACTTTTCTTAATACAGTTACAAAGTTTTATCTTAGAGTGGAGTCGATGAAATACTTAGAGGTCCACGTGCTCGAATCAATATTTTCAAAGTCCAAATGCTTAACGGACTATAACTTTAAATTTAACTATTTCACGGACGAATCTAATATTTAAACTGTATCGGAGATCGCGGTCTGCAGGTCTACGATGTTCCAACACTGAACACAGAGTCACTGATAGTGATTGTCTAACTGAATCGGAGATCGCGGTCTGCAGTTCTACTATGTTTCAACACTGAACACAGAGTCACTGATAGTGATAGTGATAGTGAGAGTGATATAAGTTCTCGCTTATAAAGGCGGTGGCTCCTCCCACTTTTCTCGAATCCACTCCTTACAATTGAATATATATTTATGCTACAATAATATTGTTTACTAGTATGAATAACATTTCTAAGAACTGGGTAAATTGGTTCTTTGATATTTAATAGATAAATGTTTATCAGTTTCTTTGTAAACTGTCAATGTTAAGAGATTATCTTTTCTAGAGGTGAACGAATGTCTTTTGTTGTCTGTACTAGCCAGGTAGAAATTCTTTATCCTCATTCCTTGGAATTGCTTAGTAACGTTAATTGGTTTCTAAGAATTGGGTCAATAGATTTTTAATATTTTTAATAGCTAACTAATATTATATTTTCTTATTAGTTGTATAGACTGCTAATTGGAATTAGTTATATTCTTTTGACAATACCCTTTTGTTGTTCATATATTATTTGTAAGTTGTGTAGTAGGTAGAGTTCTGACAATACCTCTTTATTGTCATTTGTATAGCAGGTAGCGTTTTACAGTATTTTATTCTAGACAAATGTACGTGGAATTTTTACCTGGATATATTTCTACTTTTCCAAATACATATTTTATAGCGATATTAGTAATAATATTCTATTTTCATTATTTATAGATTTATTTAATTTTAATAACAATTTAATATATTTCGGAACATTTTAGTTTCAGATCCATGCATATTAGAGTTGTATCTTAGTTTATATGTCTCCTTATCATATTAATCGCTACAGTACCAATGTCCGGAAATGATGCGTTTTCACACTAAGAGTAGCTAACTTCTCAAGAGTTCCGTTAGTTGGATTTCAAAACCCAATACTTGACAATACTCTCACAGTCAGTCACATCAAGGTTTCAAAATATCCACCTCCCATCTCATTGCAGGGCGTACATCGGCAGTGTAGTGACTGGTGCACACGTTCAAATATGCCTGGACTAGTTTGAATTATTTCTGTAGCAGCGTGGATTCGGGCATAAGATCCATATGTGTCTCTACTGGAGTCTGATAAACAGACTGTTTCATGTCGCCCCACAAAAAAAGTAGTAGAGAGGGTTAAGAACAGGTGATCTCGGAGGCCATGGGACTGGTCCACTTCTGTCAATCCATCGACCTGGATACGTGGTATTCAAATGTCTCCTCACATTGACATAAAAGTGAGCTGGAGTTCCGTCATGTTTCAGCCACATTCCTTTGCGTATCATAGGTTCCACACATGTGAAATGTTGTCAAGTAATGAGTCTTCAAATCCTTTGAACTAACTCTGATCTTGAGACATAATTAACCAGTCATAGTGTGAAAACGCATCATTACCGGACATTGGTACCTTATTAAGAAATGATCAACATATCTCAATATACTACCTCACCTCCCATGTCGACTTTTTTGACAACACCTGTGTGTATATATATATATATATATATATATATATATATATTATATTGTTAACCCTTAAAATGGCAATACTATTCTTCTTGTTGTAGTTGACGGCAAAAACGCGCCGTCCAGGCTGCCGATTGTGGAACAGTTTTTCCTCCTTGGAATTTAATTCCATAGTTTCTTCCTGAATGGGGTTCATCTGTTTCCCGTGCCTATAAGGTAATATTGTTAGGAAATTAAAATGCGACGATGCAGGATGGAATAGTGGAGGTGCGATCAACCGCTGGAGCGGGGCATTGTAAACCATGCCGCCGATAAGACTGGCTTCAATCAGGAACACGTAATGAGCCACACCGCTCGTCGCTGCGATCGTAGTGCTGCACTACTCCATGAGGGAAAGAGTCTTTCCTATTGATAGTTTCGGTGTATATCACGCTAATTGTTGCCCTCTATTGCACTCTAGAGAGTTTGAATATGTAATGACAGTTGCCATACTGTTAACTCGTTATTTAATGAGTGTGTCAGTATATGGAAGTTGTGCAACCCTGCGAAGCTCGGTGACTCTAGTGTACCGAGGGGCCGAAAATATAATATTGAAGCATCTGTTATGTATAATTTGAATTTTTGTTTTGTAGGCGTGATCCAACAGCTTGCTATGGATCACAGCCACGCATAACGTGACTTTTACCTTTGTAGACAATATTTTAGACCTGAAAAATGAATGTAGTAATGCAATTACATAGTTCTCATGATTAAAAAATGCCGAGTGTGAATTTTGAAGGTTTTTTACCTTTATATAAATAGTGATCAAGGTACTTTACTACAGTCTCAGAGTGCAGAATTTGCGCTACAATGGTGAGGGGAAATGGGAGGGGGGTAGCATGGACGTGTTAAAAAAGGATGGTTTGTATTTCGATGACTTTTTTATATTCCATTGCTGGAAACATGGAATGGTATAATTGAGGTCTTCTAGGTAAGTGCGGACGCGATAAGGGAAAGCACGGTATACAGATTGATAGAAAACACAGTATATCAGAATAGGTAGCGGCGTGAACTTGTGGATGGCAAGGTACGTGTTATTTATTACGCCGTAGCGTAGAGGTTAAGGCACTGAGCTACAAGCCAGAGGGTCGAGGGTTCAAGTCCCGATGGGATCAGGATTTTTAAACAGACCCAAATCCTCTGGCGGCAGTATGACCATGGGGTCGACTCAGCCTCTAACTGAAATGAGTACCCATACGCTTGCTCTGGGGGTAAAGGCGGCCGTCATGCAGGGCTCACAACCCAGCTGATATAAAGTGCCGATTGTCTAGAAAAAGTGGGAGCCTTAACATCCTACTACCCCAAGGGCCTCCGGGCCTATTGTGGGATCACTTTACTTTACTTACCGCACTCAAATGAGTTGGATGCATTTGAACTGAGTATTTTCAGTATTAATGGTGGTAGTGTTTTATTCGAAATGGTAGCTTATTAATAGTGACCTAGAGTGTTATTTATTTACCACCCTAGGCTATATCGAAGAACCCATAGGGTTTCAGATGGACAGGGAAAAGTGTAAAGCTTACTAGCCTATATATTGAAAAATCTCTTTTTCCTTAACCCTAATTTTATATCACAAAAACAATACTCAATAACATACAACACATTAAGGAAATAAATGGAATGATAATTCTCGTATATTTTTTACAATGGAACAATAGTTTTAATACCAATACCGTATATTGTATTTGTTTCTATCAGATGCAATCAAAACTATGCAGTTGTTATGATTTTATTTTATAACCTAAGGTGTTTATGATTCAATATTTCTCACAGTGTGGAACTCCTGCTAACAGAGGCTAATAGTTAGAACTTGATTCGTTAACAGAAACGTAAAATCGTCTGTTTAGTAAATCTAATATATAGAAATGAATGTTTGTATGTTTGTTGGTTCGTACTTTATGCGCGGCCATGCCGTTGATCCGATTGTGATGGGATTTCTGCAAAATGTTTAGGAGAATCCCGGGACGAACATAGGCTATGAGAGAGTTGTGATACTCAACTCCTACACCCTTAAAAACGTGAAAAATCCCTTTTCTGACTATTAAATAGCTTACGCTACCTAAACCATAACAAATATACAAAATTAATGTACACAGAATTCAATATCTAAAAAAACTCTACAAAAAAGTCCGCGACAGCATATGTTTATCTTTTACGGATAACTCAAATAAACATTTTTGTCTTTCATTGATAACAAGAATATCGTAATAGGCATAAGTAGATTCCCGGGAAAGCATAGCAGCGCACGGCGGGTATTCTTTTACGCACAACTCAAAATAACGAATTTAGTCATTCAGCTCATTTATACCAAAGTACATCGGACTACGTAGATTTCCGGCCAACGCCGGGTAAACAGCACGGGGTATCTAAAAGTAATTATGATACAGATTTATATATATTTTTCCTTTACTTATTCAACTAAAAGTAAAAACGCATTATGATTTATTTAGGCGTAGCAGCGTACGCTGGGTATTAGCTAGTAATAGATACTTACTTACTCACTCACTGGCACTATCGAACCCGTAGGTTCATGGCCGCGCGGACATTCCTATCCTGAGCTAATGCTTTCCAATCATTCCCTGCATAATCTACTTCCCTCAAATCATACTTAATGTTATTCTCCCACCTCATTCTTGGTCTACCAACTGGGCGTTTTCCCTCTGGCTTTCCTACAAGAAGCTTCCATGCAAGTCTTTTATTCCCATACGTGCAACATGTCCTGCCCATCGCAGCCTACGAGACTTAACTGTTCTTATTATATCTGGCTTCCTATAAATACCATGTAGTTCATTGTTATGTAGTCTTCTCCATTCACCTGTCTGATCATGTCTCTTTGGTCCAAAAATTTTCCTAAGTACTTTATTCTCAAATACTTGTAATCTCCTTTCTTCCCTTAAAATAAGAGTCCATGTTTCGCACCCATATAATATAACTGGTAGAATAAGAGTTTTATATATTTTCAGTTTAACATTTTTTGAAAGGAGTTGGGATATCAAGAGTCTCTGCAATGCATAATAGCACGCATTTGCCGAATTGAGCCTATGTTTAATTTCTTTGTGCATCTCATTCCTATTTGTGATTATTGTTCCTAGGTATTTGAATTCAGCCACTTCCTCAAAATTTCCCTCATTTGTCATTAGCTGTCCATTTACGTTATATAATGAATTTCTACGTGTGACCATATATTTAGTTTTATTTATATTTACTTCCAGTCCTAATTTCTTAGTGTTACTCGATAGTGTGTGTGTGTTGTCCTTTAGTATCTCCTCGCTATCGGTCAATAATACTACACCATCAGCATAAACTAACAGCTTATTAATACCATTGAGTTGTAAGCCTTCCTCATTCTCTAAAGATTTAATGGCATGCTCTAGTACAAAATTAAATAGTAGAGGAGATAGCTAGTAATAGATAAATTTGATAATTTAAAAAATAAACTTAATTAATTTATAGTTTATTCTATTTATCTAGGTAGTATGAAACGCTTTCTCAATGTCAAGGAATATAGCTAAGGTGCTTACGCTGAGTATTAAAGCCCCCAATGATTTGGTAAATGTTTTGTCAGTTGGAATGGAGTAGGCCTACTATGCGAATTTCGAAAGCAAAATTGGTGATAAGGGAGTCATTGTTTCATAAATTAATTATGAGAAATAACATTATGAGTTTGAGTCGTGAAATCATGAGTTATTACTTATTTAAATTTGAAGAGAAAAATTTTCGCCTAGACCGGGACTCGAACCCGGGACCCTTGGCTTTCCGGGCCAAGTGCTCTACCAACTGAGCTACCGAGGCGAGTTACGATCTAGACGCAAATTTCTCTTATATACAGGGCCAAGTGCTCTACCAACTGAGCTACCGAGGCGAGTTACGATCTAGACGCAAATTTTCTCTTATATACAACGTATATACAACGTATATAAGAGAAAACATTTACCAAATCATTGGGGGCTTTAATACTCAGCGTAAGCACCTTAGCTATATTCCTTGACATTGAGAAAGCGTTTCATACTACCTAGATAAATAGAATAAACTATAAATTAATTAAGTTTATTTTTTAAATTATCAAATTTTCTCTTATATACAACGTATATACAACGTATATAAGAGAAAAATTTGCGTCTAGATCGTAACTCGCCTCGGTAGCTCAGTTGGTAGAGCACTTGGCCCGGAAAGCCAAGGGTCCCGGGTTCGAGTCCCGGTCTAGGCGAAAATTTTTCTCTTCAAATTTAATTTATCTTTCATTGAGAAATGTTAAATTAATAATAAAAAAAATTATTGCTTATTTATTATTTTAATTTTGTGGTTAGCCAAAATAAATCTTTCCAAAAATTTTCCCACACTTGTAGTAGACTGATTGGACGCAGATTGTAAGGGCTTGATGGGTTCTTTCCTGATTTAGAAAAGGTAACGATTTTGGCTGTTTTACACACACTTAAATGTGGTGGAATTTGAAACAGAATTTATATATGGCAAGGAGTAAGGTAAGTGTTTTGTTAGGGAGATACTTGATAGTTAGGTTTGGGATTTAAACCGACTTAATCGCTTATGACAAACGAGGGGTAAAGATGTGTCTACGGAGATCAGTTGAATGCATATCCGGGGGAACTTAATGAAGAGAAGTGCAAGGAAGTTACTTAACCTTTGATTAATTGCACCTTCAAGGACTGGAGTCGCTAATTCTTGAGGCGTGGATCGATTTGCAAGATTAGTGACAAGGGGTTGAGCTTGATCATTGCGATAAGCACACGTAGAACAGCAAATGCATGTGGTGCTCTGTTATTTTAATTCTTTTCATGATTTTCCAATGAGGAGTTTTATTTTAATTGTGTAGTGAGAGGAAACACAAATGAGGGAAATTTTGAGGAAATAGTTAAATTGGAATACCTAGGAACAATAATCCCCCTCCATGGTATCTTTACCTTGTGGTGGAGTGGCTTGCGTTCTTAAATTATCCTGAGAGCTATGCCGGCGGTAGCATTGCTGCCGATAGGGTTACCCATGCCGGACTGGTCGAAGGTGAAAAAGACAGACGAAAAAAGTACCTTGGTCGAAAGAGTGACGATCTTTCACCGTAAAAATACAACCGTCTAGAAATGCGGACATGGATTCAACTGGGGTAAAAATTTCCGGAGGTCAAATAGTTCCCCATTCGGTTCCCCGGGCGGGGACTACTTCAGGGAACCCATGCCAAAGTGAACCTACGGGTTCGATAGTGCCAGTGAGTTAGTTAGTTAGGAACAATAATCACAAATAAGAATAAGATACACAAATAAATAAAACGTAGGCTCAATTCTGGAAATACATGCTATTATGAATTACAGGGACTCTTGACGTCCCAACTCCTTTCAAAAAATGTTAAACTGAAAAATATAAAAAGTATTATTCTACCAGTTATATTATATGGATGCGAAACACAGATTCTTACTTTAAGGAAGGAAAGGAAATTCCGAGTATATGAGAATAAAGTTCTTAGGAAAAATTTTGGACCAAAGAAAGAAGAACAGACAGATAAATGGAGAAGACTTCATAACAGTGAACTACATGGTCTTTATAGGAAGCCAGATATAATAAGAACAGTTAAGACTCAGAGACTGCGATGGACATGATATATGATACGAATGGGGAATGAAAGATATGCATGGAAACTTCTGGTAGGAAAGTCATAGGGAAACGCCCAGTTGGTAGACCAAGAATGATGTGGGAGAATAACATTAACTATGATTGAGGGAAGTAGAATATACAGGGAATGATTGGAAACATTAGCTCAGAATAGAGATTTATGGAGAGCTTATGTCCGCGCGGCCATGAACCTACGGGTTCGATAGTGCCAGTGTGTTAGTTACATAGTTAGTGAGAGGAAATATTTAATTTTATTAATATAAAGCGAAAGTAACATTAAGAAAACTCTATTTACCGATTAATCCTCTTCGACAAACTAAATTCAAAATAGGTTTGAAGTGACTAGGTTGGACATACACTTAAAATTCGGTTTAGTATTAAGTATCCATGAACTTTCATCAGCCTCTTGAAGATATCTGCCACAGTATCAGATGAAATGATTATTTTTATTTCAAGACTATCTTATTGCCGATATTTCGCGGGCAATTACTTATCCCAATCTATTTGTCATTAATCACCTTAGTGACTCCGAAAACTATGAGTTGGACACTATCTATCGACAAAGGCGCAGCCCTATGTTCAGCTTAATCTCTCCTTTTCTAGGAATTTCTAGACCAACCTAATTTAGTCACGCTTATTTGCTCATAGATGTAATGAATTGTATGCGGTCAACATACCGACCCAATGAGACATCTAGTAGGCAATTAAGATATTTCTAGGATGATAAAGTCGGTAAATTTTGCTTAGAGGCCTTTTTATTCAGGCTTAATGATCTTTACGAGTCTGAAAATCTTCTTAACGGGACCCACGGCTTAAAGTCCCTCCCTGAGGACTTGCTCCTTGTATTTTCCACCCAAACAATCCATCGAACCTGGCCGGATTTGAAGCCGCGACCAGAGGCAAGGAGCATAACCACTGGGTTCGATACTACGTAACGTCGATCATTTTGGACATTTTATTTTAAGCTATTTTAACCCTATATCAGAGCTAGACTTAAACGGCATCTATATTGTCGCAATCCATGTAGAACCCCGAAAAGTATTGGATTCGGTAGGAATATCAGTGATTTCTGATTATTTTTACATACCATCCTCTTTTCACCTCTCTGCGGGTACTAGTGGTCAACTGTGGGCTTAAATGATGTCTAGACTATTACATATGAGATTTAGGACTACGTACTCTATGTATTCGGCCACTCTTATAATTTTATTTTTCATCCTTTCTCAGACTTACCCCTTTAGGGGTTCTTGGAGTCCAGTGTGGAGTTAAATGTCATCTGTACTGTCACAATTAGTTTGGCGACAAGGAAAACTATAGATTAAGTACTAATCATGCATTTTAGACACTTTATTTTTCACTGTTTTTTCTTCTCCTTAGTGGTCAAATCATAGGCTTTAAATTTTATTACCAATCAACTTAGAGGCCCCTGAAATCTATGGACTCAGCACGAATCTCAATAAAGTTTTAAATTATTTCTCACTCCTCACACAAAGGTGGACTTAAAATATCATCAAGGCTGTCATCGATCAGATAATCGTCCTCGAAAACAATGATTCGACATTAATATCGCGGATCTCTTTTATTATTTTACATGTCACCGCCTTTCACCCCTCATCATCATCTTCCTAAGACGCGACAACTTTAAAGATGAAAGTCTTGGCCTACTCAACAATCCTCCTCTATGCCATCTCAACAATCCTCCTCTATGCCATCTCAACAATCCTCCTCTATGCCATCTCACAATCCTCCTCTATGCCATCTCAACAATCCTCCTCTAATGCCTTCTCAACAATCCTCCTCTATCCATCTCAACAATCCTCCTCTATGCCATCTCACAATCCTCCTCTATGCCTTCTCAACATCCTCCTCTATGCCATCTCAACAATCCTCCTCTATGCCTTCTCAACAATCCTCCTCTATGCCATCCACTCACAATCCTCCTCTATGCCATCTCAACAATCCTCCTCTATGCCATCTCAACAATCCTCCTCTATGCCATCTCAACAATCCTCCTCTATGCCATCCAACAATCCTCCTCTATGCCATCTCAACAATCCTCCTCTATGCCATCTCAACAACCCTCCTCTATGCCATCTCAACAATCCTCCTCTATGCCATCTCAACAATCCTCCCTATGCCATCTCAACAATCCTCCTCTATGCCATCTCAACAATCCTCCTCTATGCCATCTCAACAATCCTCCTCTATGCCATCTCAACAATCCTCCTCTATGCCATCTCAACAATCCTCCTCTATGCCATCTCAACAATCCTCCTCTATGCCATCTCAACAATCCTCCTCTATGCCATCTCAACAATCCTCCTCTATGCCATCTCAACAATCCTCCTCTATGCCATCTCAACAATCCTCCTCTATGCCATCTCAACAATCCTCCTCTATGCCATCTCAACAATCCTCCTCTATGCCATCTCAACATCCTCCTCTATGCCATCTCAACAATCCTCCCTCTATGCCATCTCAACAATCCTCCTCTATGCCATCTCAACAATCCTCCTCTATGCCATCTCAACAAATCCTCCTCTATGCCATCTCAACAATCCTCCTCTATGCCATCTCAACAATCCTCCTCTATGCCATCTCAACAATCCTCCTCTATGCCATCTCAACAATCCTCCTCTATGCCATCTCAACAATCCTCCTCTATGCCATCTCAAACAATCCTCCTCTATGCCATCTCAACAACCTCCTCTATGCCATCTCAACAATCCTCCTCTATGCCATCTTCAACAATCCTCCTCTATGCCATCTCAACAATCCTCCTCTATGCCATCTCAAACAATCCTCCTCTATGCCATCTCAACAATCCTCCTCTATGCCATCTCAACAATCCTCCTCTATGCCATCTCAACAATCCTCCTCTATGCCATCTCAACAATCCTCGTCTATGCCATCTCAACAATCCTCCTCTATGCCATCCTCAACAATCCTCCTCTATGCCATCTCAACAATCCTCCTCTAGGCCATCTCAACAATCCTCCTCTATGCCCATCTAACAATCCTCCTCTATGCCATCTCAACAATCCTCCTCTATGCCATCTCAACAATCCTCCTCTATGCCATCTCAACAATCCTCCTCTATGCCATCTCAACATCCTCCTCTATGCCAATCTGTCTCTTTGCCACATTCAAGTTAGTTGCTTTCATTTTCTTTAGAGCGTTCAATGTGTCAACCTCCCATCTGATCTTCGGTCTTCCAACAGCTCCGTCTCTTATAGGTTCCCATTTAGAGTTTTTTTGACCAGTTTCTGATCATCCATTCTTATCAAATGTCCCAAACCAACCTATCCTGAGAGATCTTAATATGGTTTTTACTATATTCTGATTTTTGATTAATTATTAGGGGTTACAAGGGTTCGTTTACCCTCTTCCGCCCCAATATTTTTTCCAGTTTGTAAGTCATACGTGTACCGATATTGGTAAAATTGCTTATATGCGTTCAAGAGTTTATATATATATATAGGTTATATTAAGCTCACAGTCCTATATAATTTTCAATAGTTAGACATCGATACAATGTGATTTGCTCTCTCTTCTTAAGAATTAACATTGTGCATGTGACATTGAACATTGAGAGGTTTGTACATTTTGCCATGGTTTCTTCATTTTTTGTCAACCAACATTTGAGGGATATCTTTCATTATATTTTTTGTAGGTGATTTGATGTATTAATAAGTTGATCATTGGTTCATTAACAACTGTATAGTGTCAGTGTTCAGTCTATATATAAGCTAGTGCTTAGTCTTTCGTATCACTTCGTACTGTGTCGTGCAAATCTAAGCTTTAGTTCGACAATACTATATCCAAACCAACATTTAAGTGCAGTGGAAAGAAAAGAAGAGGAGGAGAGCCCTTTGGGAGAAAATTCTCATTAGTTCAGAGAGAATGATCAAATAAAAACATAAAGAATTACTCTAAATTCGATAAAATCCCCTCGAAATTACAGGTATTTTTAAAATCGTATTCAACTACTTCCCAAAATTGAAAAGATGTCAAGCAGTGTTGTAATTAATTTTGGTATCCTTAGAATAATTTGATAGACCTAGACCTACGAAAAGAAAGTGATGACACTGCTGGATATTTGGAAGTTTTATTTTTCAGCTTCTTTAAGTGAAAACTAAGTAAATACACATTTTCTGATTTATAACTCATAAAGATAATTTTCTGCAATAGCTTGAGACTTAGAAAAAGGACAATAAAGCTCCTCAAAGAGGGAAAATAAACCAGAGCCTTAACGACGCCGAAGATCCCAAAGAAACGCCATCCTAGCCTCCAAAAATACATTAACTGACTTTCGGTATTAGAAACACAAGAACGAATACAATATATATATATATATATAATATGTGTGGTGTGTGTGTGTTCTGATGAAACAAAGAGGAAAGAGACTAAGGGGAAGACCCAGAAATAATGGCTAGACCAGAATATGAAATATGTTGAAGTTAAAGAACAGACATAAAACTAAAAAGGTGGGAGGACATAGAAAGCTGGAGATTTCTTTGTGAACAATTCAAAACAACTTAAGAAGGAAGAAGCAAAACAATAGCAGACAGCCGATTCGTCCTCCTCGCATTGTGAATCCTCTGCGATGGAAACTACTATTTTTGTAACACTTAACATTCCAACCATTCTAGTGTTCCATCGATATAACCCAGACCCCTGTCCATAATAATTATGATGCATGGGTTTTGTTCAAAATGAACAAACAAAACGAATATTAAGATAAGAACTTAAAGTAGTAAATCTCCAAGAAGGCTTGGGGTTCTACCCAACTTTCAATAACTACAAGAATCTAAAACAACACTTCGACTGATTCCACAGACATATTACACATTTCAGATGAAAAAAAATAATTCTCTTGAGGGTATTGCTCAAAGATTGCTCTCCAACTTGGAGACGTCGACGACATAAAGTCAGAACTATTGACACTTGAATTTGTAATCCTCAGTGTCATCAAATTACAAAAGAAGGAAGACAACTCAGTGAGTAAACTATCTCTTTCTGTCCTTGAGCTTGTTAATTCTGACAAGGAGTAAGGATTTAATTATATTATTTTTGGTCTGGACATCTTACCTCAATATAATGTTGATTTGTTCTTGAACATGTTTCAAAACAATTCTGTTTTATCTTCAGCTTTCCCAGACTGGTTTTATTTATGTTGCATTATGTTGCACCACCTGGATGTCGATGTCAGCTCCATCCTGTGGTTGGCCAAAGAACCTCCAAACAAGGTCACCCTCCATCGGAATATCAAAATTCATAACTCTGTTTCTGTTCTTCTGAATATAAATTTTTTCCCAAATAGTCAGCTCGTTTGTATTTTCTAACTGTTTTAATAATTTAGTGTCTGAATTGATATTATGTTTTTCAGACCAACACATGAGCAGCAACTGCAGATTTTTCAATTTCTCCATTTTTAATATTTCTTATGTGTTCTTTGGTTCTAATTTTTAGGTTTCTTTTTGTTTTCCCTATATATATCTTTTCACAACCCATGCATTCAATTTGATATATTCCTGACTTTTTATTTTATAAGCTGAAGATAAAACAGAATTGTTTTGAAACATGTTCAAGAACAAATCAACATTAATATTGAGGTAAGATGTCCAGACCAAAAATAATATAATTAAAAATAACCTCAAAATATAACTTCCTAAAATTAAATAGTAAGGATTTAAGTTTACTTTGAATTTACAGACAGGAGTCATCAGGAAATAAGGCAATTTGGAGTGAAAGTAAAGAGGTGTATCTGCAGTTGTTGCAATCAGTTTTATATCCTTTCTTATCAATTAGTACTATAATCGATTCTTTCCATTCATTTGGAATCTCCCTTTTTTTTGCTAATCATACTAAACAACCGACGTATCTTGTCCATACACTTTTAAACACCGATTTTAACATTTTACTGGATCTCATCTGAACCTGATACCTTATAAATCTCTAATTTCTTTATCGCCGTTTCAACGTCTAATGCGCTTGGCTCTGTGATTAGTATTTCTGACTACATATCATCCTCTTCAATATCCAGTTCTGCCTGTACATTTAAAACTCATTAAAGTAATTCTTCCATCTATTTAATATAACCATAGAATCTTCAATATATCCCTATTTTAATTACCAATAATATTTGTTTTAGCCTGAAAGCCTTTTCTTTCTATCTTAATTTACTAATATAATTATGTGGTATTTCTATATTTTGCATTCATTTCGAGATTATTAATCTTCCTCTCAACAATTCCGTTTATTTACTCTTTACAAACTAGTGGCTTCCCATCTGACACCCACATGTTCAAAACTTACTTCTTTGGCTGGTATAATCATTAATTTTTGCTAACTTTCTTTCTTTACAATGTCGGCACATTCCGCATCTTTGCCTCTTTTAAAATAACCTACCTTTTCTGATGCTGACAATTTAATCGTATCTCTTATGGTCTCCCATTCTCTATTTATAAACTGTTTCTTCTTTCAGTTGCCAACTTTTCATTGGAACATTCCTGTATTTGAAATCTGTTAGCAATTTTTATTTGTATTCTCTCCCCAGTTCATCATTTCCCAAATATTGTGTTTCTGAATCAATTTTAGGGTTTGTTTGTCTCATAAACGAAACCGTTCTCAGATTTTCACCCTGGCTAAATGATCCGAATTGCAATCTCCCCCTCTAACAGATTTAACGCCGATGATGCTAGTGTGCCAGCGTTTGTATACAAATATGTAGGCCTATACATGACCTATCTGGGGTCGCGCGTTTCACTATCTGCAGACATCTAGATGCATTTGCGAATATTTTTATGCTGGAATGTTGTGATCTTAAAAATTAAAATTTTTGATGTGGCAAAGGTGACTAATTTAACCCCATTGTCGTTACTATATTCATGTAGACTAAATTTTTCTATTGTTATTTAGAATATATTATCCCGTCCCACTAAAATATGATATCGTGAGAGACTATCAATAAGCATTCTAACTCTTCATGAACTCATCCTGATCTTGTCATCCTTATCCTCTATGGAATTATGTACATTTACAATTACAATATTATGTTGTTTAGAACTGTCCTTTAGAATTATGTACGATATCCTATCGCTGACAAAATTAATATGTCGGATAGCCGATACGATCATACTTTGGACCAAAAAGCTCGTTCTGAATTCTGGTATCTCTGTTTTCATAGTACTACTTTAAGTTACCAGTATCGCCATATAGGCTAACGGTAACCAACTCAGCCCCTTAATGACCATGGCAATGGAATTTGCGACAAAGAACTAACATCAGTTCCAGTATACAGCACACTGGACGGCACTAACCAGGGAGTTAGCGCAAGTTGCGATCCCAATTGCAAAAATGTTTCAGTTTATATGAATATGTTTGAGGTGCTGATTACAAAATGTATAAAATAAGTGTCGTCCCGCGCCGTAGCCGAGCGGTTAAGGTAGGAAGCCTTGGCGCAGAGCTACGGGACTTGCGCTGGTTCGAGTCTCCATGGGGGAAGAAATTTTCTCATGGTATTTCGGCCAGTATGGGACCGGTGCCCAACCAGCATCGTGAGGCAATTGGGTAGCTACAATAAGTAGCGGCTCCAGGTTGAAGAATCAGCTATAACGGGTGGGGGACTCGACATGCTAACCACATGTTACCCACTACAACTGGCTGTTGATCATCTACCTCTGTGATTGACACATGTGGATGTGAAGGGCCAGCAGCCGGCTGGTAAAAGGGCAACCTCCTGAAAAGTGGAAAGACCCTCAATCGGATAAAATAAGTGTCATCGCCAATAACACTAAGCTACAAAGATTCGATATTCCGCTCACAATGGAACATACCTAACATGATATCGTGACTTTAGTAACTTTAGTCATCGTAAACATTTTATTAGCTAATGTAGTTATTTGAACTTGATGTGCTATTCATGCGACAGTTGAAGGCGGTGCTGAAGCAGATTGAAGGTCTGAGTATCCTTAACGACTATCAGTTCACACCATCGTCGAGGGATACAATTTCTTTGCTGATGTGTATTCTACACAATCAATTCTGTTCTCCAGTTTTCGCAGGACTTTGTTTGGTTCTCCTGGATATGATGACTTCAGACCAGAGAGGTTTAAACACCTTCTGAAACGTAATTTTGATGTTCAAAATAAGTGTGACTCGGAAGACTGCTAAATTCAGGCATTCATGAAGTGCTGCCTCCTACTGTGATAAGCAACTCTGTTTCCTGCACTTTATACTCTGTGGACATGTTCATCCTCTTAATCTTTTGCCAAGATCTACCAACAACCCATTTTTTAACTCGGTTACTAAACATGCGCATGATTGTAAAAAGCAGTGTAATTGTCAATGGCAAAATTATGCGGATATTTGTAAAGTACATGTAAAAACTCTTACATGTATACCAAAATGTTATGCAATTGCGATCGCAAAACTTGCACTAACACCCTCGTAAGTACTGTCACAAGTCAGTCAGTCAGTCATTTTGTCCTTAAAACGTTCATTGTAAGAATCATAACACTGGTCTTGAAGGCCTGCGCGACTACATTGAGGTAAAATTTAACATATAAAATAGAAACCTGGGATCTCAGATACCAATTTACATGCTGAGGATGAAGCATATGTTCCAAAAGTACTTCACATCTTACAGCCTTTATAAATCTAAATAAAATTGTCCAGGAGTGGAAAAAACTAAACCCCCCTGGAGTAAAAATATGTAGAGAAAATCAAATACAAACAATAATCTTCGCAGATGATCAAGTACTTCTAGCGGAGAATGAGATGATTTGCAGAGATCAGTGTTTAAATTGCAGAATACCCTGGAAAAATACAACATGAAAATATCTGAAAATAAAACAAATCCATGGCAATCACTGGAAAGGGACTTTCGAGAGTAAAAATAATAATAAATAATAAACCAATAGAACAAGTAACACACTTTAATTATTTAGGTAATAATATATCACAGTTTCATAATCAAAAAGATGTGGAAACTAACTTAGAAAAAATATAACAGATTAAATGGTATAATTAGGAGAAATTTGGGAAAACAAATGAGGAAAGAAATCCAATTGAGATTTCATAATGCCATAGCCAAACCTGCTCTACTATACGGAAGTGAATGCTGGACACTTCGAGCAAAAGATAAATCCCACATTAATAGTTCACAAATGAGATTCCTCCGATCACTAACTGGAGTTAACATTAAGGGATAGAATGAAAAGTGATGATATAAGGATGCAGTGGAATAGTAGGGGAATGGTTTGAACATATACAAAATTATCAGATTAAATGGTTCCAACACGTCCAGAGAATGTCAAATTCCCGTTACCAAAGATGATTTACCACCTCAACCGTAAAGGCAAAAGAGGCCTCGGAAGACCTTCAACCGATGGAAAGATCAGTTTTTGTAGTCGCAGAACGGGCATCATCACCCAATACTGCATTCGAAAGAAGAAGAAGAAGAAGAAGAAGAAGAAGATAAAGTTGAGACGACTGAGATCTCAGGTATCTATTTTATATTTTGAATTTTACATAGTGACCTCAACAGTGTTTCGCCATGAATTTTAAAAGTATTGATACATTGAGGTATTATGTAAGTAAACGTTATTCTGATTTCATAATCGAACTGATCAGAGTCAAATTATATTGTAGATATACTCTATCAAACGCCATTTGATTAAACTTACCTGGAACGTTTACGGTAATGGCGTTTGTTAGGTTCAGCTTGACAAGCAAGTGGAACACACAGTTTTGATGGGCGTTTCTCCAGTTTTGGACGACGGTAGTAACGAGGAGTTGGTGCTGAAGGGCAAACAGAAGATCTCATTCGTCGGAACTGTACACAGCTCGGGGTTCTTTTCGTCATTTCTTCAGGGCATAACATATCTGTCGTTGTAGCGTCCTCACTGCGGGTTAAAACAATCATATGACAATAATTAATAATAAATAATAATAATGATAATGATAATGATGATAATAATGATAACAATAACAATAATAATATAATAATGATACTAATAATAATAAAATAATATAATAATGATACTAATAATAGTAACAGTAATAATTAACAATATAATATATAAAAATGAATGAATGTTTGTTCATATTTTATGCACGGCCATACCGTTTATCCGATTGTAATGGGGTCTTTTGCAAAATGTTGAGGAGATTCTCGGAATGAACATATGCTATAAGAGAGTTGTGATACTCAACTCCTGCACCCTTAAAAATCATCCTTTGTAGTGAAAAAAAAAAATCCTTTCTTGACGCTTAAATGGCTTACGCTGCCTAAAGCATAACAAATACATAACATTAATTTACACAGAATTGAATATCAAAAATCTCCACAAAAAAGTCCGCGACAGCATATGTTTACGGATAACTCAAAATAGCCATATTTGTGTTTCATTGATGCCAAGAAGATCGGGATAAGTAGATTCCCGGTCAAGCGTGCACTGCACCGTTCATCCGATTGTGATAGGGCTTTTTGCAAAATGTTCAGGATTTTCTCAGAAAGATTATAGGCTATAAGAGAGTTTTAATGCTCAAGCCCTTCACCCTTAAAAATCGTCCTTTGTAGTGAAAAAGTAAAATAAAAGTGGCTTTTTGTACGCTTGAATGGCTTACGCTGCGTGGACCATAATAAATACACTACATTAATGTACACAGAATTGAATATATAAAAAAAAAACTACAATAAAGTCCGCGACAGCAAATGTTTATCTTTTATGGATAACTCACAGTAACCATTTTTGTCTTTCATTGATGCCAAGAAGATCGGGATAGAGTAGATTCCCGGGCAAGCAGAGCAGCAGCACGGATAACTCGAAATAAACGAATTTTGTCTTTCAGCTCATTTATGCCAAATACGGTACATCGGGATACGTACATTCCCGGGAAATGCCGGGTAATTAGCACGGGGCATTTAAAAATAATAACTATATACATTTATAATTTTTTTTCTTCTACTTATTCAACTAAACGTAAAAAACATATTATCCTTTATTTAGGCATATCAGCGCACGCCGGGTATTAGCTAGTATTAAATAATAATGGATTAGTAATAATAATTTTTGGGCAGTACGTTTACATAGGCTGATAATCTCACTTTAGTTCCACTTGATTTAATTGTGAATTGTTACTTGCCCTTCCTCGGTAGCTAGTCGGTTCCTGTTTCAGGGAGCGCTGAGACTCCTATCATAACGGGTTCGGAAGGAGAGTTGCGTGGGAATAGACAATCACTAATTATTTTAATTATTTAATTTAATTAATCTCTGCCAATTTAAATGCACATTACACAGTGAAAATAAAACTTTTCTGTCCCTAGCCTTCGATATTTCGCTAATGAGGACTAGCAAATGACTTATGAGTTCGGGAGATTTTCCTAAGTCCATAATCGTTGTTACAAGATATTTTTTCACTATACAATCAAGATCTTCTTCCTTCTAAGTGCGAGTATAAGTGTGTTAAATTTTGTCCTCATGAGTTCCATATCGAAGTCAGGACCAATTATTCCCATATATGGTCTATACCCTAACTCTGATTTGATTGGTTAGAATATTCAATCACATGTCCTCCAAGGGCGTAACTATTTTATTTAAACTACCACCTACCTTTTGATTTTATTCTCACGGCTAGGGAGCGTGTTTGCCAGCTTGGGCTTTCCGCGATTGTAAATTTGGAGTTTGACGTTTCTCCCAAACATGATTTTTGAAGCTAGACCCAGGTTTAAGGATTTCAGGTCTATTGAGGAGTTACATGTTTTATGACATCTTTTTACTTAGGGTTTCAACCGCTTCTTAGTGAGAAACTATTTACCAATATGAAACTTAATTTATTTTTAACTATATTCTGTTCGTTCATTATTTATTCATTTCTTATATTCCTTAATCACTATATTACATTCGGGTCGTATCATATTCGTCACTTTTTATACTATAAAGTACCGTACATTAAACACATTATAATCCAATAAATTATTATTTATTGAGAACAAAAATTGTCTATAATCCGAATAAATGCTTGGTCTAAAGTTATTAACTGATAATGACGATTTAAGAAATTATAGCCAAAGCTAAGGGCGTGAAACAACATCTGATAGCTAATGACTAGACTGCGGATGTTAGGCACTTAAAAAGTTCAAAATAGGCAGACAAAAAGGCACTAAAATCATTAATATAGGCACTAAAAATCAAAATAAGCTCTTACAAAAATGGACTGCAACATGCATTTTTACAGCTTTACGTAAGGAATATACACATATCTATCAATAGTATACGAAGGTATCAGAGATGATTTTGGAACTTGTTTTGCCTATTTACAAAGAGAATACTTATGTTTTGCAGTGTGTACGTGCTGCGAAACATGGCACTTCTTCGCGCAAATTCCCTGAAATTTTACACACTTTGCAAAACAATATTAAATCGTCATTTTGAGAATATTTCCGCACCAAATTCTTTCACGAAATTGGTCAGTTTATCTTTTACTGTTTTAGTGTTGTTCCTTTCGTTAGATATCGTGAAACAACTGTTCTAAAGGGGAAAAAAACACACTCACACATACAAAAACAAAAACAAAATAAGCCGCATACACTTGTCGCATCAACTTTATCTTTGAAGCACCTTTCTGTTAACGAGGACTACAGACTGAATTCAGTGTTACCAACATCAAAAATAATATTGTCAGTCAATTAAAAGGTTTCTACGCAATGACATGTGTCATGAAGTTTGTCCATTTCAATTAATATAATTGAAATACTAAGTTAATTTGGAGAAAAAAAATGGCAAATAGGCGTTGTAAGATAAAATGGGCATTTATAGGCAAAATTAACTTCATGGAAAACAACTTTAGGGTCATCGGTATGAATTATATGAAGTCACTTTTACAATATCTATAATAAATAACTGTAGGCATTTTCCCTAACATCTGGTCTCTACTGATGACTGAACATCCTTCGCTGTGCGTATTAGATGGAGTCCCTTCCTTCTATTCTTACGACCTAGGTTCGACTCCCGTCGGGATAAAGTATTTTAAATGTCCACTTAATTCAGGATGTTCTAGGCTTGTGTAAAAGGAAACAAAATAAATGGTAAATAATGTATAATCAAAATAGAGAAACTGTAAAACGATATATATATATAATATTATATATACGCGAAGAAAGACGTAAAAAAAATGGTCCAAGTAATCTAAAACAAACTTAATAGAAATGGTACTTAGGATATTAACATATTAAAATAATTTAATATGTAAATAATTTTTATAAATGACCAAACGTAAATCAAATTATTGATATGTCAATAAATAGGTGAAATTTAAAAGTCGTAGAGAATTGTGTAAATCTTCTATACCGGTACTTTATGTAGTTACCTAAATACGGAGTATTAAATGGGTGCGGAGCCTCTCTCCTCAATAATGTTTTTTTTTTTGCAATTACAATTTTTTTACCAGTTTATTAAAAAATCCTTTTTATTATTTCAGAAATAATGAATTAAAATTTAATTACACGTACGAAATTTAAATGTATAACTTTTTGAGCCACCATTAGGGTAATAAATAAATAAATAATAATAATAATAATAATAATAATAATAATTAAAATAAATAATAATAATAATATAATAATAATAATAATTAATAATCATAATAATAATAATAATAATAATCATAATAGTAATATACTAATAATTAATAATAGTAGTAATAATAATTAATAATAGTAAATAACCTAATAGTAATAATAATAATAGTAATAATAATAATAATAATAGTAATAATAATAACAACAGTCCTAATAATAATAATAATAATAATAATAATAATAATGATAATAATAATAACTGTAACAATAATAAAAATGGTACTGGTACTAAAAATAGTTTCAACATATTAAATAATTTATAATGGTGTATATAAATACACAAAATCAATTAAATTAGTTATATATCAATAAATAATGCATTTTAAGAGTCATACAGAAATTGTGTAAACCTTCTATACCGGTACTTTATGTAGTTAGCTAAATATTAAATTTATGCTTATAGATATAGGTATAATTGTCATAAGTAATGCCACGAGTGATTTCCAAATTATCGGTAAATTCACGACTCACGAAGTGAGGAGTGAATTTATCTAGAGAATTTGGAAATCAAGAGTGGCATTTATTAGGACTATTTAACGAATAAAATTAAGCTGTTTACTCACAAATCATTATTTAACTATAGTTATTTTAAAATATTTATATATTTAATGTAAACGGCGATGTTTGAAAACAAATGAGAAACGATAGGTACGCTTCATCTGCTTCTTTTGTTTATCACTGCAACCAGATCATACTATTTATTGCCAAAGGAACGCAATATTGTAAGAATGCTCTCTAGTGGAGAATAAATGAAACACATCAAACTGTATATTAATTCATTTCTGATGTCGTATGATGTAAATATGACAATTATATTTTTGTGGATTATTACCTGGAAAAAAATACATTTCAGAAAGTGCAAACAGTGGTTTATTTTTTTGGTGGTATAATCAATTGCTACAAATATTTTTATATTAACTCCTGCAAGCGCTATGTGTTGACATCCATGCACTATATATACAATCTGGTAGCCGTATTTCTTATAGGGCCAGTCACTGCAAAATAATGGTCAGACCTGTTCAGAATCTTAAAAAGGAGGAGCTTTCTTTAATATGGTAAATTTAATATTGATAAATATTTGGTGAAACACGACTGCGATTGGTTTTAAAATAGAAATCTTTGAAACGTGATTGGTCATTGACTCCCATTTGGGGCATGAGTTAAATAGTCATATTTAACCCTAATACTAAATACTATTCTGTTGTCAGAATTAAATATAATTCAACAGCTAGAAAATTACTAAATGTAAGAACTTCTAAGAGTGTAAACATTTCAATACTATAGCCGTAGCCGAGCGGTTAAGGTAGGAAGCCTTGGCGCAGAGCTACGGGACTTGCGCTGGTTCGAGTCTCCATGGGGGAAGAAATTTTCTCATAGTATTTCGGCCAGTATGGGACCGGTGCCCCCACCGAGCATCGTGAGGCAATTGGGTAGCTACCAATAAGTAGCGGCTCCAGGTTGAGGAACCAGCTATAACGGCTGGGGGACTCGACATGCTAACCACATGTCTCCCCTACACTGGCTGTTGATCATCTACCTCTGTGATTGACACACTGTGGATGTGAAGGGCCAGCAGCCGGCTGGTAAAAGGGCAACCGCTGAAAAGTGGAAAGACCCTCAATACTTATAAATGAATACTGCGTATCCCAAGTAATCTTCTCCACGTCTAAGCATTGCAATAAGTAGCTTTTTTGAAATGGTTTATTTGAATTCCTCTACAAAGTAAATTTCCTTATAACAGAAATTTGTATGTTATGAATCGGTGCGGAGCCTCTCTCTCAATAATGCTTTTTTTTTTTTTTTTTTGCAGTGATTAAAATTTGAATTTTTTTCAGTCTACTAAAAATCCTTCTTTATTATTTCAGAAATAATGGATTAATAATTAAATTACACGAACGTTATCTAAAATGTATAACTTTGTGAGGCAAATTAGGGTAATAATAATAATAATAATAATAATAATAATAATAATAATAATAATAATAATAAATAATAATAATATAATAGCTTTATTTTATCTGGCAGAGATAAGACCTTAAGGCCTTTCAACCAGGAAAAAAATACAAAAATTATTCATCATCATCATCATCAACAACAAGGATTAAGCTCAATGGCCTATTTAGATCTCATTAGTATAGGTCGAATTGGTCCTTCCATGTCTTCAATAGTCTTCCCAACAAATATTTTCCCGTTTGTTTTATAATTATACATTATTCTTGGTATGCGCTGTTTATTCAACCTAATACGTGGTGAAGGTAAGCATTTTGATAGTATTTTATTCTTTCACATAGATTAAATATATTAAGTTCTGTTCTTATATCTTCGTTTTTCTTTTTATCGGTCCTTTGGTATCCTGCTATTGCTCTTAACATCATCATTTCTGCAGCCTCTATTTGTTTACTATCTGCTTTTGTTAATTTCCAGGTTTCACATCCATAGATAAGAGATGGAACTGCCAATACTTTGCAAAATTTTAAAATAGTTTCTTTTCTAGTTTTATTCAATAACGTACGTTTAATTGTGCCACATAGATAATTGATAATTGATAATTGTATTTTAGTGTGTTTATCTAAATTTTTGTAATTACCTGAATGACATCCCAAATCATTAAAATTCTGAACTAGGTCTATAATTACATTGTTTATCACTATTTTTGATCTTATTACACATTTTCCTTTCAGAGCTAATATTTTTGTTTTAGATGTAGATATCCTTTAAATTGTATTTTAGAGAGATATTATTTAAAGTATAAAGGAATTATTGTAGGGCATTTTCTGATGCTGTCATTATTACTTGATCGTCTGCAAAAAGCAGAGTTGTCAATACACTATTTATATTAATTTGTTCTTGCCATTCATTTATGATATGGTACAAGTATAGTTGAATAATACTGGTGACAACGGACACCCTTGTCTTACTCTGTGGTTTTTTTATATTTTTTGTTTACTAATTTTATCTCCGCAGTCTGTTTTAAAATTTGTTTCTATATATATGTACTCTGAACGGCTCTTGTAAGATGTTGAGGAATACCTTTTATTTCTAATATGTTCCATAATTTATTTCTACTTACACTACCAAATGCTTTAGTATAATCAACAAAAGCTATATACATGGGTCAATTAATTTGTTTCTTTTTTTCTATCAATTGGGCCATTGTTAAAAACGCAATCTATAGTTGACCTACCCTTTCTAAATCCATTTTGTTCCTCACGTAATATTGTTTCAGCTATTTTATTTATTCTATATGATACGATTTTTGCATATATTTTATAAGCTGGGTTGTAAGGGGTAGTGACGTGTGTATAACCTCTCCTACCCATTCTCATCCTCACCTTCTCGTGGTACAAACCTGTTTTCACAAACGAGGCTCTGAGGACCGAGTCACGGCGGTATAAACCGTTCCATCAGGTACTGAGTAAATGCGGTATCCTAATGTCTGTCCAGAGACTAAAAGGTAGCAGCCCTACCACTGGACTACTTAGCGTCGGGCCAGTAACCTGTCCTAAGGAACTTCAAAACTACTTTCAAGTCTCAACACGAAAAAAGCCAGAAGGAATTGCTTCGACCCACAGCAAAGAAATATGGTTAAAAGATCAACCTGCAGGAAGAAGAAGACCAGGACGTCCACTCAAAAGACTTCTGGATGGTGTTTCTCTTGAGGCCGAAACAGGTCAACAAATGGCCTAAATTCGTGAATGTACTATGATGATGATGATGATTTTATAAGCTGAATTTAATAAACTTATTCCTCTATAATTTGTACATTCTCTTCCGTTTCCTTTTTTAAATATTGGAACAGTTATTGCGTCCTTCCATTCATCTGGAACAGAACCCGTTTTGCAGCAAAGATTTATAAATTCAAGAAACTTAACAAAAAATATAATCGATGCACATTTGAATAATTTTTCTTGTATCTTATAAGCCCTTGTTTCCCTTAACAGAGATTTAAGCGCTCTCCCCCCTACAGGGAAGAATTTGAACCATACTAATATAGTTATACTTGTTTTCGTATAGATGTCACTTGAGTGGTCCGTGGTCAGCTTTCCGCCTCATGCTGATATCTAGGAAACCAAGGTAGTACTAGGACGGGAAAATTCAGTAAATTTTGCTTAGATGCCTTCTCATTCAGGCTTAAGGATCTTTTACGAGCCTGCAAATCTTCAGACTCGGGACCCACGGCTTAAATTCCCTCCCGGAGGACTTGCTCCTTGGATTTTTCCATTCTAAAAAAATCCATCGACCCCGGCCGGATTTTAACCCGCGACCCTCGGGACTAGAGGCAAGGAGCATAACTACTAGTCCACCGTGGCCGATCGAATAATTATATGTTTAAATTATCTGCTCCAGGTGATTTCTTGTTTTTAAAATTTTGCATTGTTAACATTAGCTCTTCAAACCTAATACTATCCACATTTGGGTAATTTTCTCTTAAGGCTATTGTTTGTTCTTCTAAGTTTGTCCACAACGATGTATAATGCTGTTTCCCATTGTGTAAGTGGGATTGGATTTAACCGTATTGTGTCCTTTTCGTTTTATTTAAATGTTTAATTACTTTACATGCTCTAACTTGGTGTCCATGTACATCATGTTCTAAATTCGACTCATATCTGTCCCAATGCTCTCTCTTGATTCTTCTAATTTCTCTTTTAACAATGGCTTATTTTCGTTTATATTCAATATTATCGTCAGTAGATGTGATTTGTAGAAATTTAAGAAATGCGTGTTTCTTGTCCTTTATTTTTTCAGCTATGTCTTTATTGCAATATCTATTCCCCTTTTCGTATATTTCTTTCTTCTTTTCCCTAGAGTTTCTGATGCTACTTTATGTAAAATATTTTTCAATATTTCCCACATTAAATTTATATTGTTTCCATATGTTTGATCATTTATTTACTCTACATATTTATTAATTCTTGTTTGATATAGGTATTTAAACTCTATTTTCTCTTAACAGATGTACCTTGTCTGTTCTTTAGAAATTAAAATCTCTAGGTTTTAACTTCTTCCATCTTTTTAATAAGTTAAATTTAGACATAGATAAGTAATGGTCTGATCCTACGTCGCTACCTCTATACACTCTCGTGTCTTGTATACAAGAAGAAAGTTTTTTGTTTTTAAGAATATAAATTTATACTTTTTTTCATTTCTCTTTGTCCACGTATATTTGTGGATGTCAAGGTGTCTGATGAATGTTTTGTGATTTTAAGTCCATTAACACTTGAAAATTGTAATACGGATTTTCCATTTTCATTAATACTTGTTCTCCATTGATCCTAGTACGTATTTTATTGGGTTGTTTCCTACTCTTCCATTGAAATCGCCTGCTACAACAATATGGTCGTTTTTATTTATGGTATTTAGAGGCTCTTGTAATGTATCATATAACTGTTTTGTTTATTCTTTTCTTCCATTTTCTGGGCAATATATTCCAATTATTGTCAAAAAACCTCTGTCTATCTTTACTCTTAAGTTAATAATTCTTTCATTAACCCAATTATAACTATGAATCCTTTTCTTCCATGTTTGTTTTAATAAAATAGCAACTACCGCTGAAGCTCTTTTTGTTATTCCTACATCTAAATTACAAGAAACAAAATCATTAATGAAAGACTTGCATGGAAACTTCTTGTAGGAAAGCCAGAAGGAAAACGCCCAGTTGGTAGACCAAGAATGAGGTGGGAGAATAACATTAACTATGATTTGAGGGAAGTAGATTATACAGGGAATGATTGGAAATCATTAGCTCAGGATAGGGATGTATGGAGAGCTTATGTCCGCGCGGCCATAAACCTACGGGTTAGATAGCGCCAGTGAGTAAGTAAGTAAGTAAAATTATTACATGTTATATCTACAGCATAATTATTATTTACAACATTTTGATTTAATCTAGTTTTAACGAATGAAATATGAAATGTAAAGTAAAGTGATCCCACAACAGGCCCGGAGGCTCTTGGGGTAGTAGGAGGTTAAGGCTCCCACTTTTTCTAGACAATCGGCACTTTATGTCAGCCGGGTTGTCAGCCCTGCGTGACGGCCGCCTTTACCCCCAGAACAAGCGTCTGGTACTCATTTCCGTTAGAGGCTGAGTCGACCCCAGGGCCATAGTGCCGCCAGAGGGTTTGGGTCAGTTTTAAAAAATCCTGACCCCAACGGGACTTGAACCCTCGACCCTCCGGCTTGTAGTTCACTGCCTTAACCACTACGCTATATGTACAGGATAGAAAAATGAGAGAAAAATAAACTATTAATGACATAGAATAAATGTAGTTCTCGAGAAAAAATAATTATTTAACAAAAAATAATTGTATAAACGTGACTTAGAAGTGTCAAATGTGCGACAACCACTGCAATCTTGAGGGAGGGAATTCCATGAACGGGCAGAGGCAACTGTGAAAGAAGTAGAATAAGAGGAAGTGCCATGGAAAGGGATTGTTAGCAGACTGTTATCTTGTGACCTAGTGTCAATATTGTGGTAAGAAGATAAATTCTCAAATCTGGTAGCCAGGTAGCTAAGAGTGTAGGAATTCAGAAGCTTGAGAAGAAGTGAAAGAGAGTGTAATTTACGCCTATCATTAAGACGTAGCCAAAGGACAAATAACACTGGTCAACATGATTTTTGTTTCATGAGTACCATAGTTGTATTAATGCAGTTTTTTTATCGCGTTTCAAATACGTATTCTGAATTCTCCATCACCCACAGTTTTTTCTTATTTCAATTTAAATTAATGGATTTAAATAATTATTTTTTAATAAACCTTTTTCGTCCATTTGTCCATTGTAAAATAAAACCAAATGAGCTAACTCAAATGGTTTCAGCCATGGAAAAGATATATCAAGGCAAATGGAATCCTATATGCTGGCTGATTATTGTTGGACCATCAAGAGGGATGCTCCACAGGCGAAATATAGCAAAAAATCGTTATTTCTTGCTTTCTAGGTGAGTCCGAATGGTCGAATATCGTGTAGTTACGAATGTAGGATATATTAATGTGTTTGAAATTATAAATTCCTGTCTCTCGGAAACCTTGCGTGATGGAATTCAGGAGAAAAAACTACTATTAGAATCACCTATTTTTATACACTTTATATTAGCTTCACCTGTATCTATCTATCTACCTATCTATGTAACGGAATCTTTCAACGCGATTTTCACCCAGTTAAAATCATTGGATCGACTTGAAACTTTGTATATTTGTAAAAGACCCGTGACAATACAATAATTTCATATTATGTTTCTAAAATAATGGCCAGAATCATCAGAAAATCAGAAAAAGTGTCTTTGTAATTATGTAACGGAATTTTTGAACTCGATTTTCACCAACTTAGAAACATTGGATCGACTTGAAACTTTGTATACTTGTAAAGGACCCGTGACAATACAATAATTTCATATTTTGTTTTTAAAATCATGGCCAGAATCATCAGAAAATCAAAAAAAGTGTCTTTGTATCTGTGTAACGGAATTTTTGAACACGATTTTCACCCACTTAGAAACATTGGATCGACTTGAAACTGTGTATACTTATAAAAGACCCGTGACAATACAGCAATTTCATATTTTTCTAAAATCCTGGCCAGAATCATCAGAAAATCAAAAAAAAAAATAAAAAGTGGTGTAATAGATTGCGGACTTGTCGACTTTTTAGTCAATCGTTGTAAGAGCTCAGTTGGTAGCGCGGTGAACTCTAGTGGTATATAATTTCAGTAATCCGTAGGTCACTGGTTCAAATCTGGCTGGGAGGTTTTTTTAGAGGTGTATTACTTTTAGCTCATCCTACAATAGTATCGAATTTAAAGATATTTACATTCTTATCTTATTCTGCAAAATATTAAATCTAAAAACTAAAAAATAAATAATAGTTTTAAAAAACTAAAACAACACGCTTTATTAGAAAACCGAACTAAAAAAATGAAAAATAATTTTAATTTCCAACACGCTTGGGATAAATATTTTACCATCAAAAGCGTGGGGTGCTTTTTATGTTTTTTACATTTTCTTCTTAGAGACTTTACTTTTACCAATATTTGTTTATTATAAAATATATTAATTGATAAAGAGCACGCCACGCTTTTGATGGTAAAAATATTTTATCCCTAGCGTGTTGGAAATTAAATTATTTTTCATTTTTTAGTTCGGTTTTCTAATAAAGCGTGTTGTTTTTAGTTTTTTAAAACTATTATTTATTTTTTAGTTTTTAGTTTTTTCTTTCAAAGACAAAAAAAAGTTTTTTTTTGATGATCAGTGTTATTGAAGTCTTTGGAAATATGATCATAACGGCGGATATTGAAAATAAATGGAACACAAGAATTATGGACATTCTGCACTCTGTGCGACAATTCATAGTTTAGGTCATTATACAAGGTGCTTCAGAATAAGTTTTATTGACTTCTAGGGGTTGTAGAGGGGACTTAGTAGATAGAGTTTTGATAAGGATTCCATGTCCGGAAACGTACCATTTCGATGTAAAATAGATTTGAAGATCGAAACACAATGGGCTGATATCGTCTGTCTTGTGTTTCAGAATAGTATTACACACTTCTAGGTGTTTTATGTGCCACAAGTGAAGTTCCACGTGGCGACCCTGTTGTTAGTTGCACAAAGTGTACCTGCGACACATGTTTTCATGCACATGCCCCATAAGACCTGGCGTGTGCTCAATAATTTCTGCTACCGTCAAAAATCATACAAGAATATCTTTATCCTACACGACAGATATAGAAAACCACTAGAAACTGTAACACTTATTCTGAAACACAAGATACATGATATCAGTCCATTGTGTTTCGATCTTAAAATTAATTTTACATCTAAATGGTACTTTTCCGGACATGGGTTCCTTATCAAAACTTGATCTATTACGTCCCCTATACAACCCCTAGAAGTATGTAATACTTATTCTGAAACAACCTGTATATAACGTCACAATAATCGAAGTGTGGCAAACACAAGATTCTGAACAGGTTTAAAATCTTAAATAAATCTTAAATCTTAAAAAAATCTTAAAAAAAGAAATGAACATCGTACACTAAAATAAATGCAATTCTTGGAATCTCTTCTTTCATAAATTTGTCAGTTCCAAACGTAATGTATATAGTTTATGATACCACATGCATTAGCATTTTACCTACTCTTTCAAAAGCTCTGGAACGATTAGTCCATAAACAACTGACTGAATACCTAAATGATTACAACCTTCTAGATCAATTTCAGTCAGGCTTCAGGACAGGACACAATACAAATACTGCTCTACTAAATATTTGCGAAGACATACGCGAAGCTGCTGATAATCGAAAACTTACCATTCTTACATTCTGGACTTTAGTAAAGCATTCGAACACGGTAGACTTGGACTTATTGTTTGCATAAACTTAAAAACCTCTACTCTCTGATAGTGCCACGAAATGGTTCAATTCCTACCTTCATGAGCGCCAGCAATCTGTTATAGGAAATCATACATTATGTTCTTCTTGGTCCTTCCGTAAAGCTGGGGTTCCACAGGGTTCGGTACTTGGACCTTTGCTTTTTTCAATCTACATAAATGACATATCTAACTCCCTAAAGCATTGCAAACATAATTTATTTGCAGACGACATGCAAATCTACATCCACACAGACAAATATTCACTAAATGACGCTGTTGCAAAATTAACGAGGATCTTGACTCACTAGTGACTTGGACAGTTAAATATGGACTGCAATTAAATCCTACAAAGTCACAATCAATCATTATGGGTCATCAGAGACTATTATCTACAATTAACCTAAACACAGTTTCGCATGTGTCACTAAACGGAGTTCAAATCCCTTATAGTGAGACAGTAAAAATTCTAGGAGTATTTATTGACAAAAACTTAAATTGGAATACACAAATAAACCATACATGCAAAACAGTCTTCTCAATAATACATTCATTAAATCGTGTACGAAATTGTTTGCCATTCGCCCTTAGGAAAATGTTAGTAGAAACACTTGCAATGCCCCATTTTGATTATTGTGACACTCTTTTTACAGACTTAAATATTATTTCCACTCAAAGACTTCAACGTGTTCATAATTCTTGCGCACGTTTTATTTGTGGTATTCGCAAATTTGACCATGTTACACCCGTCCCTGGAACAATTATCGTGGTTTCGTCTAAGAGATCGTAGAACTGTCCATTCCCTATCCCTTCTCTATAAAATACTTCACACATCATCGCCTAATTATTTATCACGCCGCGTCATCAGACTATCCGACACACATAATCTTGACACTCGATCCCATCAGCACATTGTCCTTTATATCCCGCCTCATCACACTGTATATATATTCATTATCTTTTACGGTGTCACTTACCAAAACATGGAATTCCCTTCCACCCTATGTCAGAGACTGTCAAACTATAACATCCTTCAAAAACAAACTAAAGGATTATTTAATAACAACTGACTTATACACCTCACTGATAGTATTCTTTTAGCAATATTAATATATTTAATTATTTATGTAAATAATATTAAGAATAACAAATATTTTTATTTGTTTTGTTTTAAATATTGTATAATCGTAAAATTAGTTTTCTATATCTCATTATTTTCCTGTTTTTTATATACACTAGACAGGGACAATTTAATATGTCTTGCTTGTATACATTTTATTATTAGTTTTTAGTCTTAATTTTAAACTAATATTAACTGGTTGTATTATAGATCGTAATATGTATATTAGATATTATCTTTTGATCACATTTTTACTTAGTGTTTAATATTAGAGTTAATTAAGATTGTTATATGCTTATGTAATATATGTTTGTCCTGGTGAGTGGAAGAGAAGGCCACATGGCCTTAACTCCACCAGGCTAAATAAATCTTAAATCTTAAATCTTAAAATCTTTTACTGGAAATACAGAGAAACCCTGTTAAAACGCTTTTCAAAGGACAACGTGAGAACCGGGTATCAAACGGAATCACGCATCAGAAAGGTAATGAAAACTATTCATAATGTAACCTAATCATACCGCTATCAGTACTGATGTTAGGATGCAATTTTCTATACTCGTAAATAATAAATTATATTGCTTTAGCCGGCAAGTGTGCTGTGAATTTGATAAACTGAAGTACAGTAGTTTAGTCAAAATACCGATCTGTTTTAACTTTCCTTTTTATCGCAGCTGAAACGCAATGTTGGTTTTTGTTTATTGGTATCATTAAGTTTGGGAACGAGTGAACATTATTAGATTTAAAATTTTGGAAAAAAAAATCCACATAAAAAAAAAGACACAAGAAAGGAGAATTTATGAATTTTGAAATTCCCAGGGATTTTGATTTGATCCGGAGGTTCATCGGTATACCAACAGAGAGAGGAAGAAACAGTCCTCCTATCGGCATAACATCAGTCAAGAAATTGCTGAAAATCAAGCTGCCTAATCTTTGAAACCAGTATAATTAGAAGAGTGGATATGAGTGAGGTATAAATCACTTTAAATTAAATCTTAAATTGAACCTCATGGCGATTTTTCTTATAAAAGTTCAATACTACAAAATTATGTATCGAAAGGAGCCAAAATCTTAAAATACTTCTATTATAGCGGCCTCCTCTACTATTTTAATTTTGCACTAGAGAATGCCATCAAATCTTTAGACGATGAATAAGGCCTACAACTCAATGGTATTAATACGTTGTTAGTTATGCTGATGATGTAATTCTATTGGCGAGGGGTTACTAAAGACCAACACGCACACACTATTGAGTAACATCAAGAAATTGGGATTGGAAGTAAATATCAATACAACTAAATATATGGTCACACATAGAAATGCATTATATAATGGAAATGGACAGCTAATGACTAATGAGAGAAATTTTGAGGAAGTGGCCGAATTCAAATACCTAGGAACAATGATGACAAATAGGAATGAGATGCACAAAGAAATTAAACATAGGCTCAATTCTGGAAATGCGTGTTATTATGCATTGCAGAGACTCTTGACGTCCCAACTCCTTTCAAAAAACGTTAAACTGAAAATATATAAAACTATTATCCTACCAGTTATATTATATGGGAGCGAAACATGGACTCTTACTTTAAGAGAGGAAAGGAGATTACAAGTATTTGAGAATAAAGTACTTAGGAATATTTTGGACCAAAGAGAGATGAACAGACAGGTACATGGAGAAGACTACATAACAATGAACTACATGGTCTTTATAGGAAGTCAGATATAATAAGAACAGTTAAGTCTCTTAGACTGCATTGGGCAGGACATGTGGCACGTATGGGGAATGAAAGACTTGCATGGAAGCTTCTTGTAGGAAATCCAGAGGAAAACGCCCAGTTGGTAGACCAAGAATGAGGTTGGAGAATACATTAACTATGATTTGAGGGAAGTAGATTATACAGGAAATGATTGGAAAGCATTAGCTCAGGATAGGGATGTATGGAGAGCTTATGTCCGCGCGGCCATGAACCCACGGGTTCGATAGTGCCAGTGAGTAAGTAAGTAAGAGTAATATATAGAATACCGGTATGTGATGTGCAGAACTAAGAAAATAAAATATTACGCAGGAGAACGATAAAAAAGAGCGCTTGTTATCAAGGTTTCACTATAATCTATGTGTAAAATGAGGACACACGTTACAGATGTTAATATGGAGTTATATTAATATTGACCTGTTATTTCTGTTAGAACACGTGACGGATATCGCTTCGGGCATCTGTCTTCTCGAGGAGCTGGAAGTCTTGTACTGCACAGGATAGTGGGGTTCTTCTGGGAAAATTTCAGGACAATAGTGGACACACGCCAGTCTTTGTCTGAAATGTAAGAATATCAGTTAATTTCCCTTTGTTAAAATTGAAGTAAATGATTAAAAAACAACTGTTGACGGCTATATAGTCATACACAGGCCTAGAAGACACTTAGCCTACCGACCGTCTGCTGATTTCACATCCACATGCATTATTCACAGAAATTGCCAATATAGGGATAATGCATGAGATCTAAGTAGGCCTATGTGATTGACAGCTTATACGTGTTTGCCTGATGAGCATTAATTTATTGTTATCCGATTGAAGGGACTTACGACTGAATGCTGACATCATCCCTGTATTATATCTTGCAGTGAAATATACTTCTTATCAAGCAATCGTCCTTGCCAGAAGAATTAAGAAGAAATTACGCGTATCCGAAGCTCAACCTCCAAGACTCTATGGTCTTCCAAAAACACAACAAAAACAACATTCCACTCCGGCAATTGTCAGTGCCATCGGTCCCCGACCTACTTACTGGGCAAAGCATCTTACAGGAATTCTGAAACCACCCTTGGAAAAACGGACAGCTACATCAGAGACTCGACACATTTCATTGAGAGACTACGGAATATAAACGTAACATCTCAAGATATACTGGTTAGCTTCGATGTGGTTTCCCTTTTTCACCATGGTGCCGGTAAATGAGACCATGGACTACATTAGACAGATTTTCACAGAAGAAATATCCCAATTTATTCAGGCATGTACTAACTACTACTTACTTCCAATGGAACAACAGCTACTATGAACAGACCGACGGAGTAGCCATGGGCAGTCCTCTAAGCCCAGTAGTAGCGAATTTTTTCATGGAGAAATTCGAAGAAGAAGCACTAAAAACAGCTCCCAAGTCTCCAGAACATTGGTTTCGCTATGTTGATGACACATTCGTAGTATGGAGACATGGTAGTATGAAGATTGGGAACGTTTCCTTCAACACCTTAACAGCAGACACAACAAAATACAGTTCACAATGGAAAAAAGAAGATAATGGAAGACTTCCTTTCCTGGATGTTCAAATAATAAGGACTGGCAATGGGGAAATTCAACATACAGTTTTACAGAAAACCTACACACACAGACCGATATCTGCAGAAAGACTCTAACCACCATACAAGACAAAAGCGAGGTGTCATTAAGACACTGTTCGACAGAGCGACTACGTTATGCCAACCACAACACCTTAAACAAGAACAACACCATCTGTTCAATTGTTTCCAGAAAAATGGCTACCATCCAAGGAAATAAGACAAACCATACATCCACGAAGACAGCACGTCAGAATGGAATAACACACCCTCAACCAGCATAGCCTACTTACCATATGTACAAAGAGTCACAGATCGTATCGGAAAACTCCTACAAAAATACAACCATAAAAACAGTTTACAGACCTACAAGAAAAATAGAAGACTGCCTTCGCTCAGCTAAGGATCCTCGGCCACCTCTCTCCACTTGCGGCGTATATCGACTTCCTTGTTCGTGTGGTAAATCATATATAGGGACCACGAAAAGAAGTATAGCCACCCGTTTATCAGAACATAAAAGGAACTGCAGACAAGGAGAAATGGATAAATCAGCTGTAGCAGAACATGCCATTACGAATGGACACCAGATTCTATTCGACGATACACAAGTTTTAAGCCACAACTTCCTACTATTTCCCTAGATTATACCGAGAGGCTATTGAAATACACAAGCATAAGGGAAATATTAACAGAAAAGAAGAAGGTATCAAACGTGTCTAAGGCCTGGTTTCCATACACTAGAAAATAAATGCATTAACACCAGTGACAACAAGGAGACGACTATTAGCCAATCAGCAAGAGCCACGCCCACTCACCCTGCACCCCCCACTAATACAACGTCCTCTACGTCCACAGCGTTCATTCTAAGTAGATCTTCCGACCAGGAAACACGCATAGAAGCACTCGCCAGCTGAAGATGCCCTCCGCAGTTGAGGGGCGAAAACGTCTGGTATCAACACCAACTATGGACCACGGCCACATAACCCGGAATCACTCAACATTAAAATAAAGTGATCCCACAACAGGCCCGGAGGCCCTTGGGGTAGTAGGATGTTAAGGCTCCCACTTTTTCTAGACAATCGGCACTTGATGTCAGCCGGGTTGCCAGCACAAGCGTCTGGTACTCATTTCCGTTAGCGGCTGAGTCGACCCCAGGGCCATAGTGCCGCCAGAGGGTTTGGGTCGGTTTAAAAATCCTGACCCCCAACGGGACTTGAACCCTCGACCCTCCGGTCTTGTAGCTCAGTGCCTTAACCACTACGCTACGGCGTGCCCCCCTATGAAATTTTAAGTACCGGAAAAAAAAAAAACAATTTAAGTACCGAAAAAAACGAAAACTCACCAAACGTTCTTGTGCATAATTGGAGCAACGGATATACTCTGATTAGTCCATAGATACATTAAAAAATTATATTTATGCAATTTAAATTAAAAGTACCGGTAGTACAAAGATAAACAATGATCACAAATAGGAATGAGATGCACAAAGGAAATTAAACCATAGGCTTAATTCTGGAAATGCATGCTATTATGCATTGCAGAGACTCTTGATGTCACAACTCCTTTCAAAAAACGTTAAACTGAAAATATATAAAACTATTATTCTACCAGTTATATTATATGGGTGCGAAACATGGACTCTTACTTTAAGAGAGGAAAGGAGATTACAAGTATTTGAGATAATAAAGTACTTAGGAACATTTTTGGACCAAAGAGAGATGGACAGACAGGTGAATGGAGAAGACTACATAACAATGAACTACATGGTCTTTATAGGAAGCCAGATATAATAAGAACAGTTAAGTTCCCATAGACTGCGATGGGCAGGACATGTTGCACGTATGGGAAATGAAAGACTTGCAATGGAAGCTTCTTGTAGGAAAGCCAGAGGGAAAACGCCCAGTTGGTAGACCAAGAATGAAGTGGGAGAATAAACATTAAGTATGATTTGAGGGAAGTAGATTATACAGGGAATGATTGGAAAGCATTAGCTTCAGGATAGGGATGTATATGGAGAGCTTATGTCCCGTTGCGGCCATGAACCTACGGCTTCGATATGCCAGTGGAGTAAGTAAGTAATAAGTAAGTGGTAGTGCAAAGATAACCCATTCTCCGATTTATGGTTTCAGTAAACTAAATTTATAATTGGTTAGCGAAGCATGGACGTTGAAACAGAAGGATATACAGAGACTTAGATCTGCTGAAATCAGATACCTTCGGATAATAATAATAATAATAATAATAATAATAATAATAATAATAATAATAATAATAATAATAATAATAATAATAATAATAATACACAACTACTAGATCACAAAAAATGAAGACATCTTAGAAGAATTACACATGGAACCTTTAGAAAAACAACATAAGTCAAGATGGATGCAACATGTTCCTCGAATGGAAGATCACAGGATATCCAACAAATGTAAGATATACAACCTGCAGGCAGAAGAAGACCAGGACGCTCCACTCAAAAAGACTGCTGGATTGGTGTTTCTCTTGAGGCCGAAACAAGTCAACAAATTACCTAAATTCGTGAATGTACTATGATGGTGATGATAATTGGTTAGCAGTGGACTGCGCTGGAGATGTATACTAGGACTTTTGGTTTAGTATAAGAAAACATTAGCTTTTCGACACCATCCTGTAGGAATCTGCTAAAATATCTGATGAAACATTGAATTTTATTTGAAGTTAAGACCATAGTCGTTTCTTACGTAAAATCTTCATTTTAAGACTCACGACACTAATCGTGAAAATATGCACGACTAGAATGATATGTTAGTGAACATTATTCTCATTTTCTAATTAAAAACAATAAAAATCTAGTTTTAGGCCGTCTCCCTCAAATAAATATCATTTAATTAAACTTACCTGGAATGCTTACTGTGATGTCGTTTGATGGGTTCAGCTTGAACAGACGAGTGGAACGCACAGTTTTGATGGGCGTTTCTCCAATTTTGGACGACGGTAGTAACGAGGGTTGGTGCTGAAGGGAAACCAGAAGATCGCGTTCGTCTGAACTGAACACAGCTCGGGGGTCCTTTTCGTCATTACTGGTGGAGGGCAAAATGGTTCCAGAAGTGGTCCATCCGTTGTTGTAGCGTCTTCACTGCGGTTTAAAACATGCAATGATAAATAATAATAATAATAAAATAATAATAATAAAATAAAAATAATAATAATAATAATAATAATAATAATAATAATAATAATAATAAATAATAATAATAATTAATAAATAACACACAAAAGAGCAGTAATGGCTAATAGACTTCAAACGACCAGGTTGTTTTCTATTCCCCTCCGGGATTATGGTTCGCACAAATTTGAAATCATAATAATAATAATAATAATAAGTACTAAAATAATAATAATAAAACTAATAATAATACTCTTACTTTAAGAGAGGAAATGAGATTACGAGTGTTTTGAGAATAAAGTTCTTAGGAAAAACCGCGCCGTAGCCGAGCGGTTAAGGTAGAAACCTTGGCGCAGAGCTACGGGACTTGCGCTGGTTCGAGTCTCCATGGGGGAAGACATTTTCTCATGGTATTTCGGCCAGTATGGGACCGGTGCCCACCCAGCATCGTGAGGCAATTGGGTAGCTACAATAAGTAGCGGCTCCAGGTTGAGGAACCAGCTTTAACGGCGGGGGACCTCGACATTGCTAACCACATGTCACCCCCTACACTGTGCTGTTGATCATCTACCTCTGTGATTGACACATGTGGATGTGAAGGGCCAGCAGCCGGCTGGTAAAAGGGCAACCGCTGAAAAGTGGAAAGACCCTCAATCGGAGGAAAATTTTTGGACTCAAGAGAGATGAACAGACAGGTGAATGGAGAAGACTACATAACAACGAACTACATGGTTGTTATAGGAAGCCAGATATAATAAGAACAGTTATGTCTCGTAGACTGCGATGGGCAGGACATGTTGCACGTATGGGGAATGAAAGACGTGCATGGAAGCTTCTTGTAGGAAAGCCAGAGGGAAAACGCCCAGTTGGTAGACCAAGAATGAGGTGGGAAAATAACATTAACTATGATTTGAGGGAAGTAGATTATACAGGGAATGATTGGAAAGAATTAGCTCAGGATAGAGATGTATGGAGAGATTATGTCCACGCGGCCATGAACCTACGGGTTCGATAGTGCCAGTGAGTAAGTAAGTAATAATAATAATAATAATATTAATGATTTTTTTTATTATTACGGCTTTTACAATGAATATACATTTTTTTCGGTATCTATGTTCACAGTTAACTACACATTTGTTTCAACACATTTTTCCATTCCTGTCTGTTCATCCATATATCTTCTTCTATTTCCCATTCCCTCTTAGCTTCATTGATTCCCTGAATCCATGTAATAGTTGGTCTACCCTTCTTTTTCCTTCCCTGTGGTTCCCAATCCATGATTATCTTAGGTAGTCTTCCTTCTTCCATTCTTCTAATGTGTCCGTACCAATTTCATTGTTTCTTCTTTATAAAATCTAATATTGAATATTGTACCTGCATTTTTTCTTTTATATATGAATTTCTGTGCTTCATTGGGTTTTTTAACATTACTTTTTTTTCGATGAGCAGGGAGTTAGCCCGTTGCATGAACCCCCAACTTGGAGGACCAGGAGTTTAATTTTGGAGTCCTCTTCTCCTAGATGGGCTGTCTACCAAAACTATCGAGACACATCCGCCCACTGTGGAATATTCTTAGCTTCCCTTCACCTCTTGCCCATTGGTAGTCAAAATACTCACTCAGTAAGCCGTCTGGATCAGGTACTAAGCCCCTCCGCCACGTCAAGGCGATATTCCCCGGGGGGGATTTTATAATAATGATAATAATAAATAATAATAATAATAATAATAATGATAAAGTAATAATAATAATGATGATGATGATGATGATAATAATAATAATAATAATAATAATAATAATAATAAATTACTTAGAATTTAGATTTAATGCATAAAATAAATGAGAATGAAATAAAAATCACACGGTGACATACTTGTTGGCTCAGAGATAGTGCACACGCCTTTGAATTCTAAGTCCACATATTCGATTACGACCAAGATCGATGGTATTTTTCGTCTGAGTGAGGGAAGTCCATCAGTTTCGTATCATAGTCATATGATAAATTCACAGCTGTAATATGTCGTTTAAGTTTGTAGGTGAAATAGATGACATTAAACTGATGAAACAGACAATAGCAGGGAGACGCCGTGTATGTGAGAGAGCACGCGGATCGAATGTATTTAATTAACTTGTCTGTTTGTGTTTCGTTCGTAATAGATTGAAGCGTCCATGTGCAAAGTAAAGCGCTGATGTCATTTCATATATTGAATCGGGGTAAAAGCAACTTTAGCCATTATAGACTATAGAGTGGAACTAACTCTATCGACAAACTTTCAGAGGTATTCAGATTTGTTGGCTGAGTGTTTTGGTATAAGGAATCCAATTCCGCCAATTTAAAAACTAAGTCTGAACCCCATCTCAGTTTAAAATATCTATCATTCTCATGACCATAAAATACTGAAATAGCACAACTGTCAGTTGGAAAAAACACAGTTTGAACCTGGAATATGTTTTCATAGCCATTCCGTGGATTTTAATTTTTTATAGTTACATAAAATAACTACAGTTTTATAAAATATTGATCGCGGTTCAGACGTTGTTTTGCAGATTGTTCCCACTATCTTATTATTAGAGATGCATAATTAAAGTGATTAAACATACTAATATACGATTGTTCCCATTAATATTAGGGTCGAGATTAAGAATGCATGCTGTTATTTATTTAGCCTGGTAGAGTTAAGACCATGTGGCCTTATCTTTCACTCACCAGGTTAAATAGATGTTACATTCAAATAAAAAAAATCACAATCATATTATATACTAAACGATTATCTGGTCAAATTGAATAATAATAACATGTGTTGACAATATATTTGCAATACAACAGTTAATTGAAAAACGGACTGCAGTTGGAGAAGAAACCCATTTGACAATGATAGATTTAGAGAAAGCTTATGACTCAATTCCGAGGAACAAATTATGGGAAGTATTGGAGAAATACAATATTGATAGAAACCTAATAGAAATTATTAAACAAATCTATAAAGATAACTCCGCTTATGTTAAAATTGGAAATATAATGTCTAATCCTATAAAAACCACAAAGGGATTGAAACAAGGGTGCAGTCTTTCACCAATTTTATTTAATATTTATGTAGAATCCATATTAATGAATGGAAAAAGCAACAAGCTGCAAAGGTATGGGGATCCCAATAGGTAACAGATTTTTGCTGACATTACAATTTGCCGATGATCAACTGGTTTTAAGCGCAAGACAAATTTGATATGGAATTCATGATAAAAAGGTTGAAAAAACACATATGAATCATGGGGTCTCACAGTAAATTTACAAAAAACAGAATATCTGGCAATAAATAGCAATGAACGAGAAAATTTAATATTGGAAGAAGGAATCAAAATAAAGCAAGTGAAACAAACTAAATATTTGGGAATAATTATGGATAACATTGAAGGTATAGGCAAAGAGAACATAAAACATAGAATTGAATTGAGTAGCAAAATAATATCATCATTAAATTCCATATGGGTGGGATAAGCATATTTTGGAAGGACACAAAAAAAAATATTGGTAAAACATTGGTGGAATCTGTTGCAATGTATGGAAGTGAGGTATGGACAATCAATAAGTACTACAAGAATAGACTAATAGCTCTAGAAATGGATTATTTACGCAGAAGTGCCAGAAAGTCTAGATTAGAACATGTCACAAAATAAGGAAATTAGAAACATAATGGAAGCAGAAGAAAGCATAATTGAAAGAATTGAGGAGAAGGGAATTAAAGTGGTTAGGACATGTCTTAAGAATGGAAGATGAGCGATGGCCGAAGCAACTATATGAATGGCATCCGAACAGAAAGAAGAAAAGAGGGAGACCAAGGTTAACATGGAAGGAAAACATGAAGACAGTATTGCAAGCTAGAGGGCTAAGCATCGAAGATGCCCAAGACCGTAGGCTTTGGAGGTTTGGCACGGGAAGACGGCAGCAGCTGTAAAAACCCGAAGATAGATAGAGAGAATAATAATAATAATAATAATAATAATAATAATAATAATAATAATAATAATATGTAGTAGTAGTAGTAGTAGTAGTAGTAGGACTTTATTAGACTAAAAGTAAGATATTTACAATATTATTTACAAATATGGGTCGCACGGGCAGTAAGCCGTACGTGCTGTTGACAGTCCGTTACAATAAAGTAATAATTGCTACTAGTGTGAAGAAAAATAAACAAAAAAAGCAATAACATTACAATTACATAAATAATATCTAATAATACAACAAAGTTAAAGAGAGTTAATATGAAATATAATAAAACAATATCTACCATTTATATTATATGGATGCGAAACATTGACTCTTACTTTAAGGACGAAATGAGATACGAGTATTTGAGAATAAAGTTGTTAGGAAAATTTCTTGACCAAAGAGAGATGAAGAGACAGGTGAATGGAGAAGACTTACACAACAGTGAACTACATGGTCTTTATACGAAGCCAGATAAAATAAGAACAGTTAACTCTCGTAGACTGCGATGGGCAGGACATATGGCACGAATGGAGAATGAAAGACGTGCATGGAAGCTTCTTGTAGTAAAATCAGAGGGAAAACACTCAGTTGGTAGACCAAGAATGAGGTGGGAGAATAACATTAAATATGATTTGAGGGAAGTAGATTATACAGGGGATGATTGAAAAACATTAGCTCAGGATAGGGATGTATGGAGAGCTTATGTCCGCGCGGCCATGAACCTATGAGACCGATAGTGCCAGTGAATTAGTTAGTTAAAAGAATATGTACAGAAAGAAAGAACAGCTCGAATCTACTATATATGAAAAAAAATTACAAAGAAATTAATAAACTGTAAAGAATGAATCTATCGCTTGTAGACCTATATAAAACATTAGATAAAAATACTGATTAATCTTAATACTTTTTATATTGGATAAATGAATAACAAATTTTTAATTTAAAAAAAATACTATTAGTGAGATGTTTCCTGTCAGTTACTTCATCTTATGACTATTTTTACTCAAACAAAACTTTTTTTTTTTCAAAATAAACAGTAATAAACAGGATGTTACAAGACTTCACCGAAAATCTTTCAGGAACAATAGGTCATACAAAAAAGAATATATAACTTAATCCAAAATAGATCGTTTATGAGTTCTTTAATTGGTTATAGTGCGTACTAGCCACATAATCAAGCCATAGTTTCTTCTTTTTGGGGGGGAGGATGTCAAATTATGGTGTATGAAACTCTAATTTCCACCAGCTATCAGCCGATTGTCCGGATCAATTATTGTTTCAGTACATTAAACAGAACTCTGACATGCTCGACAGAGTTTGATGGTCGTAGCTGTAAAGATATAACTTAGTATAAAATGAGGAGCAGAGCGGTCTATTTGGGCTCATAATGCAAAACTGTCACAGCACGCCTTTCAATAACATTTATTATGTATAAAATTGTTTTTATTGAATGTCCGAATCTTAAGGCCGAGTACCTTCACCAATTCGCAGAACTGATAAACACCATGTTTGGGAGTATTATTCGCTCTGCGTGTTTTATCATCCCTTTATGTTTGTCGGCAAGGTTCAATAACATAGTATACATTTTACGTAAGTATTTCAGAGAATTCTTTCAATTGTTAAAACTTATGGAGCATTAATATTGTCTATGGCTGCTTATATAATTTTGTATTATATTTATTTACGCAACACAGAGGATTATTTTGTGTTATGGTACGTCTTTTTAAATACATTGTTCTAAAATTAATTTCTATTTTATTTTATTCAATGTAATATAACAAAATAATGTAAAACTGAAGACTAAATAGCCTCTCAGAAGGAGCAACTTACTTACTCACTGGCACTATCGAACCCGTAGGTTCATGGCCGCGCGGACTAAGTTCTCCATACACCCCTATCCTGAGCTAATGCTTTCCAATCATTCTCTGTATAATCTACTTCCCTCAAATCATAGTTAATGTTATTCTCCCACCTCATTCTTGGTCTACCAACTGGGCGTCTTCCCTCTGGCTTTCCTACAAGAATCTTCCATGCAAGTCTTTCATTCCCCATACGTGCAACATGTCCTGCCCATCGCAGTCTACGAGACTTAACTGTTCTTATTATATCTGGCATCCTATAAAGACCATGTAGCTCATTGTTATGTAGTCTTCTCCATTCACCTGTCTGTTCAACTCTCTTTGATACAAAAATTTTCCTAAGTATATTATTCTCAAATACCTGTAATCTCCTTTCCTCCCTTAAAGTAAGTGCCCATGTTTCGCACCCATATAATATAACTGGCAAAATAATAGTTTTATATATTTTCAGTTTAACGTTTTTTGAAAGGAGTTGGGACATCAAGAGTCTCTGCAATGCATAATAGCACGCATTTCCAGAATTGAGCCTATGTTTAATTTCTTTGTGCATCTCATTCCTATTTGTGATTATTGTTCCTAGGTATTTTAATTCAGCCGGAGCAACTATAGTACATATTCGTCTAAATATGAAGATATATATGTATAAAATTACAGGAAGTAGCTAAAGGTACAAAGAATGTACCATGTATCATTTTTATTTTGTCTTTTATATTGTACTTATACACTGCTCAAAAAAATTAGGGGATATTGTAGAATAACCTATTAAGACTATGTTTTTAGGAACAGTATTAGATGCAATCACTTTCTATTACTCCAAAAGAATGTCAACAAGAGTTTGAAGTCATTACGTAACCTCTGTACCACACCAGATGTCAAAGAGATCCTGATTAGGAATATGGCAAACAAACAAAGCAACATTAACATGGGTGAAAATGTTTCTTTAGTATGGTGTATGGTCTCCTCGAACGGCCAGCACTGCCTCACACCTGTATGGCATTGATGCAATGAGGTTAGCAATGAGTTCTTGGGGGATACGTGGCCACTCTTCCATAAGAGCAATGTGCAGCTCTGGAACAGTTGTGGGAGGTGCTGGTCTGCCTGCAATGCACCTGCCTAATGCATCCCACACATGCTCAATCGGATTTAAGTCCGGGGAGGAAGCTGGCCATTGCATACGCTCGATACCCTCCACTTCCAGCATGTCGTCCACCAAGCCAGCTCTGTGGGGTCGTGCATTATCGTCCATAAAAAGAAAAGAATCACCTATGGCATCAGCATAAGGCACGACAAAAGGTCGGAGAATCTCATCTCTATACTTTACCGCAGTCAAAGTACCACCTTGGATAACGTAGAGGTCCGTACGTCCACCACTACTGACTCCTGCCTACACCATCAATCCACCGCCACCATATGGGGATCTTTCACGTACAAAAGCTGGATTGTTTCGTGTCCCTTTTTCTCTCCAGATGAATACACGCCGACTATCACATTCCATGTTGAATCGCGACTCATCAGAAAAAAGAACTGATCTCCATTCAGCATGCCTCCACCCACGATGTTCCTCCGCCCAGTTTCTGCGATCTCTACGGTGTTGTGGAGTTAACCTGGTACACACCATGGGCCTACGGGCATAGAGACCACTTCCATGCAGTCGATTAGGGACAGTTTGAGTTGACACCCTGCGTCCTGTTGCTGTTTGAAGTGTATTTCGCAGTTGAGTTGCATTCTGCTGTCTATTCCGACGGGCTGTTAACAAGAGGTAACGGTCATCCCTTGCTGTTGTTGCCCTTGGTCGACCTTGTCCGGCTCTTCTGTGAACAGTATGTTCTTTGAAAATGATTCCAAAGACTGGAAATCACGCTTTGAGACACCCCAATGGCTTGTGCCACCTCTTGTTGTGTCTGTCCAGCTTCCATCCTTCCTATGGCCCTCCAAGCCATTGGTTCAGGTAAATCACGTTGTCGAGGCATCACTGTCCCTAAGGCAAGTCATTCACTAACTGAAAACTGGACTGGATTTAAAAACAGCAACAAAACATTCACCCCCACACCACCCTTTCACATCAACAGTACAGACACTGCCCTCTGGTGTGGTACCGAGGTTACGTAACAACTTCAAACTCTTATTTACATTATCTTGGAGTAATAGAAAGTGATTGCATCTAATACTATTCCAAAAAACATAGTCTTAATAGGTTATTCTACAATATCCCCTAATTTTTCTGAGCAGTGTATATATCCTCCATAAGACTTAAGCCATTTGGATGATTTTCCCGTAGAAAGGAAGCAGAAACTCTTCACTGCGTATTAGAAAGGTTCTCAACATTATTTTTTCTCTTTTAAGTTCCAACAGATTAAACCGTATTTAGTTTACAAGATCAATATTTTAAATTAAATTATTAGAACTAACTATGGCAACGGTCTCCTTGGATCATGAAAATTAGTGGAATGCCACATACCATAAACGTGACAGCATAGGTCATTGAAAAACAAGGGACACACTCCCAGACCCAAGGCGAAAGTTTAAAGTGCACCGCGGTCGGGAAATCGAACCGGGGACGGCGTTTTCAGAATGGAAGAAGATAGTGACTATCCACCGACCAAGCTTATAGCGACGGAGACAGAAACAAGATACAAATTTATAGAAATTAAAAACAATATAAAAACAAATAATTTAATTTTTTATAGATTTTGTTGTATGATTGGATCCACAATTATTTATTTTATTTTATTAATGAAATTGTTCAACTATAGGTAGATATACAAATCAAACTCAACGAATTAGGAAACAATTTTGCACCTTGATATTATGCACATGCAAATATCTTATGATATATATGGAATGAAATTTATTGCCTTTTTTTAAGAGAGAGGAAACACAGTTGTATTTACTTTGCACATGAGCCTGCTTGGTTGTAAGTACCATAACATAAACACAAGATCACAACATAGTCTCCTTGGCTTAATATACCGCAACATAGGACAATCACACCACTCCATGCCATCAATACTATCTTCACTTCTCTCGCAACTGGATGGTTAACCTACCACACGAATAAGGGGCTGCCGGACATTGGCACCTTTTAAAAGAAATCTAAATTTATATCTTAACTCCAACTTCGACTTCATCATTACCCCAGTGTAAGGTATATATATACATATATATATACAGTATATTAATTGGTGTTTCTCGTATAATTTATCATATTTATATTATTATTATTATTATTATTATTATCATTATTATTAATTCTTATTATTATTATTATTATTGATCCGTAAATATTATTGTTTTATTATCGTATAAAATGTTGTTTGCATATGAAAATTACATTGCTACATTTAATATATCTTATAACTGTTTATAATTAGTATAGTGTATATCTACATTTGTCAAATATTTTATATGTATTTGTGCTGGTTGAAATGGAAGAGAATTCCTTATGGCCTCAACTCTGCCAGAATAAAAATAAAACATTATGATATTATTATTATATTATTATTATTTTTTTTCCACAAATAAAAAAATATATACATGATATAAACATATATTTACATGGTTACACAACTACATAAAAATGTAAAAAAAACAATTAACATAGGCGAATATATATATATATATATATATATACGAAAGCAATAGGAGAAGATATATAGAAAAATATAAAATACGTTATATGCAGTATTTTTTGACCTGGAAAAGGCCTTTGACAGAGTAAATTGGAATAAACTCCTGAAGATCTGAAGAAAATTTGCGTGGACTGGAAGGAGAGGAGGCTTATAATTAGTCTTTATATACAAACATCGAATAAAAGTGAAGAAAGGAGAAGAAAATGTCAGAAGTGAAGAGAAATTGAGAAGGAAGGGGGAGTAAAGGCAAAGGATGTACTCTGTCACCCAAATACGCTTTTTCAACATCTACCCTGGAAAGAGACTGTTTCAGCAAAACGGGAGGCGTAAACATGGGAGGTAGAAGAATAAAGTGCATAAGATTTGCTGAATTGATATGGCTTTGCTAGCAGAAGATGCTATGGCATCATGAGGAACAATAGCGTATGGAGCTAAATTATAGATGTCTAGGAGAGATTATGGGCAAAATGAGATTAAATATAAATAAGACGAAGGCCATGATTATAGGAAGGAAACCAAGGAAGATAAACATGATGATTAAAGATTGAAGCCATTGAGCAAGTGGAGAGCTTCAAATACTTGAGATTATACTATCTAGTAGTAACATGAACTGCGAGGTTAGATGTAAGCAGTGCCAGAGATCAATGGCAAAATAAGCGCAGTTTAACCACGAAGAGAAGCATTTTTCTTCAAGACCTTAATGCAAACAAATTAACGAATAGGGCTAGTGAAGGTGCATTTGTGTGGGGTGTAGTATTGCATGGTGCAGAGACTTGGGCATTACGACGGAATGAGGAAAAGCGCCTGGAAGCTTTTGAGATGTGGATATGGAGAAGAATGGAACGTATAAAATGGACAGACAATTTAAGAATTAAAGATGTGCCTAGACAGAGTGGGTGAAAGAAGAAAAATGCTGGAACTCATAAAGAAGAGAAAAATACATTGGATTGGCCACAGGTTAAGAAGAAACTGCCTGCTGAAGGATGCCCTGGAAGGAATGGTTAACGGAAAGAAAGTTAGAGGCAGAAAAAGAGATCAGATGATAGACAATATTAAAGTAAATGGTTTGTATGCAGATACAAAAAGGAAAGCTGAGTCAAGGAAAGAGTGGAGAAGGCTGGTTTTGTAGGGAAAAGACCTGCTCTTGGGCAAAACACTATGAATGAAATATATATATATATAATATATGATATATATATATATATACGTACGGCCAAGCAGCCCCGTATGCAATGTAAATAGAAATGTGTTTTCTTTAAAAAAAAAAAAAAGGAAACACATTTGCATTTACATTGCGCACGGGCCTCCTTGGCCGTACGTGTATTACTTTTCCATGAATAAAAAAAAATATCTCATAATATGAACAAATACATGGCTACACACCTACGTAAAATGTATAAAAACAATTTATGTATATATATATATATATATATATAATAATATAATCTATGTCTACACAATAATATACATCTACACTCATCCATGAAAAAGCCATGTGTACAGATATAAAAAAAAAGTCTCATTTTGTATATTAATAATTAAAAAAAATACGACAAAACAAATTTAAAAAAGAGAGAAAAACACACACACACAACATATATATAAATAAATAAATAAATAAATAAATAAATAAATAAATAAATATATATATATATAATATATATATATATGTGCTAGAACATGCCATTAAAATATTTAGAGAATGAGGAAGGCTTACAACTCGATGGTATTAATAAGCTATTAGTTTATGCTGGATGATGTAGTACTATTGGCCGATAGCGAGGAGATACTAAAGGACAACACGCCACGCACTATTGAGGAACACTAAGAAATTAGGACTGGAAGTAAATATCAATAAAACTAAATATATAGTCACTCGTTAGAATTTAAATTATTTAATGGAAATGGACAGCTAATGACAAATGAGGGAAATTTTTGAGGAAGTGGCTGAATTCAAATACCCTAGGAACAATAATCACAAATAGGAATGAGATGCACAAAGAAATTAAACATAGGCTCAATTCTGGAAATGCATGCTATTATGCATTGCCGAGACTCTTGATGTCCCAACTCCTTTCAAAAAATTGTTAATCTGAAAATATATAAAACTTATTATTCTACCAGTTATATTAATGGGTGCGAAAATGGACTCTTACTTTAAGGGAGGAAAGGAGATTACACGTATTTGAGAATAAAGTACTTAGGAAAATTTTTGGACCAAAGAGAGATGAAACAGACAGGTGAATGGAGAAGACTACAAAACAATGACTACATGGTCTTTATAGGAAGCCAGATGTTGTATAAAAACAGTTAAGTCTCGTAGACTGCGATGGGCAGGACATGTGGCACGTATGGGGAATGAAAGACTTGCATGGTAGCTTCTTGTAGGAAATCCAGAGGGAAAACGCCCAGTTGGTAGACCAAGAATGAGGTTGGAGAATAACATTAACTATGATTTGAGGGAAGTAGATTATACAGGGAATGATTGGAAAGCATTAGCGCAGGATAGGGGTGTATGGAGAGCTTATGTCCGCGCGGCCATGAAACCTACGGGTTCGATAGTGCCAGGTGAGTAAGTAAGTAAGTGTATAATATATATATATATATATATATATATCTATATACATACATACACCCACCTCTCACAACACATACACACGCGCGCATGCGCTCATACCCCCCACTCTGCAGACATCAAATGCACTATTAGGCTAGTAAAACTACTTATTATTAAAATATAATTGAAGTTTAGGTTGTCTATATTGGTTAACGTCGGTTTTTAACGTAATGATTGTCTGGTGAAATTTTTGAAGGTGTGATTCACTGGGAACTTGTTCCAAATGGGCATGCAGTCGATGCGGATCTTATTCTTAAGGACTGGAAAAGGTTAATGTATTTTAAAGGGTTCATATCCGATCGGGACCTCACACAGCACGAAACACTATGACAAACATTCAGGAATTGGGAGGAATCGAACTGCTACCACACCCAGCATTGATCTTGAGCCTTCAGATTACCATCTGTTTCGATCCATGGTCCTATGCTTGAATTTTCGAATCTAAGCTTGGAAGTGGGGTCGCATCCAAAAGCAGAATGGTACCGTCGCGGGATAAGACATTTCGCTGAAAGACTACTCAGGACCATAGAATCCAGTGGTTGTAAGTTTGAAGTGTAGTTTTATTTCTTATCAGAAACATCTAGATACAATTTTGTTTGAAAAATACATTACTTATTCTGTTGTATTATTATTAAATTATTTGTCTATTCCAGAAATAAACGGAACAAGCAAAAAAACATAATGTGCGACTCTTCGCTTGTTGGCAGAGCAGTTTCTGAAGTCCTAACATCCAGTTTCCACCTCAATCATTGACTTGTCAGGCAGAACACGTCTTGCAGGCAAATGACTAGGATTAAATCCATCTCCAGAGCCTCAAAGGAATTAGCTGCCATGAAGCTTCAATTGAGACTTTTTCTTAATTGAATTTGTAATTATTAAAATAACGAAAATGGCTTTGAAGGGGAAAGGAAAGGGTAACATTGATTAGAATATATTCGTTCCTGAAATTGCTAGCTGTTTGAATCGAATTGTAGAAAATCCTACAAATCTGAGGAATGTGGTCTACATTTTTCGGATTTTCTATCCTGTGGTGACCAGAGAAAGAGATACCATTCCCTGCTTTGTAAGTACACAGATTCTAAAGTCATATTACAAGCTTTGACAGCGGTCACTGAATCAATATTTCGATTTAACACAAATTTTAAACATCAAACAAGAGTATTTATGCTTTACAGAATATTGATATAATTTAGAAAATATATATTTACCGTATGTATAAATGAATGAAAGAATTTACATATATAGTGCGTACATACTATTCTTCTTCTTCTTCCTTCCTAGTATTAGGACAAGGCCTGTTACGATCCTATAGAACATTTTCCCTCCAGTCGTTTCATAGGACGACCCAGTGATCTTCGTCCTCTTGGGTATATAATTATAAACAGCTTGGGGATCCGATTTGAACATCATTCTTTCAAAGATGGTTGTTTCCAATTTAGTTGGTACTGTTTAATATATTCCAAAATTGGCGTAGTCTTCAATTCTTTTAAGATATCTCGGCGTTCCTTTTCCGATCCCATCTGGTGTAAGCCGCTGTTCTGCGCATGAATCTCATTTCACAAGCCGTTATTCTGCTTTCATGTTGTCTTTTTAGTGTCCATGCTTCACTACCATAGGTCAACACTGGTCTAGCCAAGTGATATATATAAACGTAATCTGGTGTTTTTTTTGTACAAGGGATGGTTCATAACTTGATTAATAATTCCATGAACTTTTATTATAACTAGTAATTTTTTTCAGGGATATCTTTTTCATCCCAGATAGAGAGATAAATATCCAAGGTATTTAAATTGACTATTTAACTCATGCCCCAAATGGGAAGTCATGGACCCATCCGCGTTGTCCAATTATTTCTGTTTTTTACACCAACATCAGAGTCGTGTTTCACTAAATATTTATCAGTGTTATAATTACCATATTAAAGAAAGCTCCTCCTTACAATATTGCGTTCCTTTGGCAATAAATAGTATGATCTCGTTTGCAGTGATAAACAAAAAAGAAGCAGTAGAAGCGTACCTATCGTTTCTCATTTTGTTTTCAAACATCGCCGTTTACATTAAATATATAAATATTTTAAAATAACTATAGTTAAATAATGATTTGTGAGTACACATCTTAATTTATTCGTTAAATAGTCCTAACAAATGCCACTCTTGATTTCCAAATTCTCTAGATAAATTCACTCCTCACTTCGTGAGTCGTGAATTTATCGATAATTGGAAATCACTCGTGGCATTACTTATGATTAGATCTCTCTAAAATTTTATTCTGGAGACAGATTTCACTTTGGATGGGGTCCTTCCCATGAAATGTGTAATGTCAACCCATTTAATATTTTCTTGCTTGGGGCTCGTACTTAATGCATGCATGATATTAACATTACCAATATTGTAATTTACGTATCACTTCACAGATTATACGTATTTGTATTGTGTAAGAACATTCATTCACGTTAGAATGATGACGTGTGAAAGTGATGAGCCGTAACTCTGTGTTGTCATACACTTATTCACTTATTGACTTTAAGATTTTAAGATTTAAGATTTATTTAGCCTGGTGGAGTTAAGGCCATGTGGCCTTCTCTTCCACTTCACCAGGACAAACATATATTACATAAGAATATAACAATCTTAATTAACTCTAATATTAAACACTAAGTAAAAATTTGATCAAAAGATAATATTAATATAATCATATTACGATCTATAATACAACCAGTTAATATAGTTAAAATTAAGACTAAAACTAATATAAAATGTATACAAGCAAGACATATTAAATTGTCCCTGTCTAGTGTATATAAAAAACAGGAAAAATAATGAGATATAGAAAACTAATTTTACGATTATACAATATTTAAACAAAACAAATAAAAATATTTGTTATTCTTAATATTATTTACATAATAATTAAATATATTAATATTGCTAAAAGAATACTATCAGTGAGGTGTATAAGTCAGTTTGTTATTAAATAATTCTTTAGTTTGTTTTTTGAAGGATGTTATAGTTTGACAGTCTCTGACATAGGGTGGAAGGGAATTCCATGTTTTGGTAAGTGACACGTTATAAAAGATAATGAATAATATACAGTGTGATGAGGCGGGATATAAAGGACTTTACGGCCCTTTAAGTCGCTTTGTTAAGAATTTCTTGACCAAGCTAATTTAGTTACGGTTATTTACCTACAGATGTCACATAGTGGCATGTGGTTAGCAAACCGACTCAATGAGACATCTAGTAGGCAACTAAGGTATATCTAGGATAGCGAAACGTCGGCAAATTTTTGTTAGAGGCCTCTTTTTTTCAAGCTGAAGATAGTTTTACGAGCCTGAAAAAATTCAGACTCCCGGAGGACATGTTACCATGGATTTTTCCATTCTAAAAAATCTATGATGAGAAAACTTCTAAATGCTTTTGAAATAGGAGGATTAAGAGTAAACACGGAAAAAACTGAATATCTTGTAGTAGGAGGAAGTGAACGAGATATATCCCTATCCCAAGGAATTATTAGAGCTGTTAAAAAATTTAAATATTTGGGATCACTTATTGATGAATCAGGGAGTTGTAAAGCTGAAGTAGATAGCAGGTTAGTACAAGCACGAAGAGCCATAAAAATGTTGAATGGAGTAGACTGTGGAGTAGGGACCATGTCAAACCACACGAAGAAGAGGATTTTGAAGTCTGTTGTGGAAAGAATAATGACTTATGGTGCTGAGGGATGGACTTTGGTAGAGGGACAAAAAACTAAGATCTTGGCAGTGGAGATGGATGGAATAAGACGCAGTGCCAGGGTGCCCAGATTGGAAAGAAGAAGAAGAATGAAGAAGTGAGGCAGATGATGGATATGGAGGAGACAGTGGCGGAAAGGATCGAAAGACGAGCTCTTCAGTGGTATGGCCATGTCAGGAGAATGGAGGATGATAGGTGGCCCAAAACTCTTTTGGAATGGTCACCTTCTGGTAGAAAGGAAACGGGGCAGGCCAAGAACAACTAGGGAGAGGAGAGATCCATATATTGATGAACGACCGAGGTCTGGAGGAGGATGAATGGCGTGATCGGCAAGAATGGCGAATGGGAATACAGGGTAACCGCTGAAAAGTGGAGAGACCCTCAAAAGTAAAAGTAAGTAAAAATCTATTCACCCCGGCCGGGTTTGAACTCGCGACTCTCGGTACTAGAGGCAAGGAACATAACACCATCGCGGCTGACGTGTTAGTATATAAGCTGGTCTTATTTATAACTAAAGTGACTGCGATATTACACAATTCCCATTCAAAGAAAACAATTCATAATCTCTCTCTCTCTCTCTCCTCCTCTCCTCTCTCTCTCTCTCTCATCTGCTCTCTCTCTCTCTCCTCTCCTGGCTTACTTTAACCCCTCCCTTCACGTATTTTTCCGAACCATATGTCTCCCGGAACTTCTTGGGGACATGATCTGTGGGGAGATATTTTTTTAACACGGGCTTAACATAGTTACCGTTCTCAGGAAAAAAAATCCCTGAGTGCTTTCCTCGAAGAAGAGGCCTGCCCAGTGTCACGACCTCCTCCGCGGAGACCACGAAAAATCCACATTACGATATTCCACCTTCCTATATGTACTTTGGCGGGATTTGGAAGTTTAAATCATTGCATTTTATACCCCACTTCAGCGATTAGACAATTGCTTACCGCTCCTAAGACCAGGATTGACAAAGGTAACTAATTAACATTTTCAATATCATTGGGTATCGAACCAACAGAAAAAAGGTTACTATCTGAGACAGTGTTACAGGGTATATTAAATATCAAAAATAAATTAAAAGGAGAGCTTCTTCAGCATTTGTTTCCATGTTACTTAGAAAGCTGCGATGATGTGTAACTGTACTGTGTGCCAAGTTAGGCTGCGTAGATCCAGGGACTAGAATGCGTGTTTGTGAGGGATGATGATGTTTCACCTCGCGATATTGAACCGATCGGGTTATAAGGAACACATGTCAGTGATATTGATGGCCCGGTACTTTTTCGGAATCCAGTAATTAATTATTTGCAAATTCCCGTCTGTGATGAGAATATGGCCTCTGTGTCACTTCATGCATTGAAATTTTAATTAACTTGGACAAGTCAACGAATGAAATACAATGAATTTGATAGCGAAATCATTCCTTGAGGCGGGCTCCGTGGCGCAGCGGTTAGACGCTCGTCTCCTCACAGCTCGGGTCTCGAGATCGAGTCTCGTTCCCTCCATGTGAGTTCGTAATGAATAAAATGGAGCTGGGGAGTAATATTCCATTATTTCTTCACAAAACCAATTTCGTTTAAATCGCTTCATCCGCAACTGTGACGATGCGCCAGTTGTGGGTCGGGGCGGCCCCCTTGTTCAGAGACCTAATAAGACAACTTAGTGGTTTAGGCTCATTACATCACTCGCTACGGCCCCTCAGATGGACACGAATTGAAGGATAACACATATAGGTTCATTCTTGCAAGTGTATATACCATTTCAATATGGATATATAGGCCTCTATATATATTTAATTACAACATCTAAATAAACAAGCGTCACTACTATAAAGTAAAAATTCCACCGGTGGGCAGTGAGAAGGAGTCTTGCTACCTCTCATGATAGAGAATATATATAAAGAAAAATACATGTTTTGTGCTAGGATTGTCTGGATGGCGTTAATCGGTAGCACACCGAAGTATTAAGATCTGGGTTCAATCCCAGTTCAGGCACTTATTTAAATGTTTAACATTGAGCAATGCAAGCTTAATATGGAATGATAAGAAAATAAAATGCCTGGACGGGATTCGAACCCGGATCTCTGAGTCTGTACCTCAGTGTGATATCCATTACACTACCAGGCGAATCCAATTCAAACACTTATTTTTCTTATATATGTATTATACTCTCAATTATTTCTAGATGTCGCGAGAACTCGGTCTTCACCGCCATCTAGCAGCTGACTATATCAAGTAAGCTGCTAGATGGCGGTGAAGACCGAGTTCTCGCGACATCTAGTAATAATGGAGAGTATAATACATATATAAGAAAAATAAGTGTTTGAATTGGATTCGCCTGGTAGTGTAATGGATATCACGCTGAGGTACAGACTCAGAGATCCGTTCGAATCCCGTCCGGCCTTTTATTTTTCTTATCATTCCATATATATTATTAGATATTCCACACACGCTTGTGGTCTCGAGTAGCGTGCTGCTTGTCACGCAGCGGGCCCGGGTTCGATCCCCGGTCGGGGCAGTTTCTCGGGGTGAGGTTTTTAATCGGGGTTTTTTACCTCACCTGTAAGACAAATGTCAGAAACTTTAAGGCTCAAACGGCCCCGAAATCATATGGCCATCATCCTTATCATTATCATCCTTACCATTATCAATATCATCATCATCCATCACCGGTGTGGAAAGCAACGGGAAGCTACCACACCTACACAATTCCCTAGTAAAGCTGCAAGCATAGCAGAAAAATGCTATGATTGCAGTGAAGGACCTGCCTTCGGGCAGAATTACTATGGATGGATGGATATATATATATATATATATATATATATATATGCGTAGGAACACACATTACAGAATGGAAGAAGGAAGACTGCCTAAGATAATCATGGGTTGGGTACCACAGGGAAGAAAAAGAAGGGTACCAAACCAAATATATACGTGGATTCAGGGAATCAATGAAACTAAGAGGGAATGTGAAAATAGAAGAAGATATATGGATGAACAAGATAAGAATGGAAAAAAGTGTTGAAAAAAAATGTATTAACTGGGAACATGGGTAACCAACGGAAACATATATATTCATTGTAAAAGCCGGAATAATAAAAAAATATATGCTTAGGGCAATAACATGGTAAGCCACATATTGTTCTTTTTCTCACATATAAGGATTTTAATGTTTCAAAATATTATAACTACTAATTGGACAGTATTGTTGTTAATACATCGTGTGTCTGTATACGTAATTTTATTTATCACTGGCTCACTTTCAAATGATTTTATGGATATTGTCAATACATTTATTTGCTATCATTGTAATACATGACATTTGTTAACAGATGTGGACTTATCAAGTTACTGTCCTAAGCACTTCATATGTAGTCTATATATATATATATATATATATATATATATTATAAATGAGTTTGGATGACTCGAAAAGTCTGACCGATTGATTGGGGTTTACACTATCAGTAAATATTTTTTCGGGACAATTAACGTATGTAACATATTGCCGTATGTGACTAGAGGGCAGAGCTAAAAAAAATGCATCGGTGCACTACAAAATTGCTTTTGGACCGCTTAAATGGCTTAAGCTGCCTAAACCATAACAAAAACGCCAAATTAATGTACGCAGAGATGGGATATCTCAAAAAATTACTAACAAAAAATCACGCGCCAGCATATGTCCTTCTTTTACGGAAACCCACAATAAATTAACCATTTTTGCATATCAGCTCACTGATACCAAGAAGATCGAGAAAGTAGATTCAGGACAACACCGGATACTCTATCATAAGAGGCAGCGAGACAACACCGGATACTCTATCACAAGAGGCACGGAACAACACCGGATACTCTATCACAAGAGGCAGCGAGACAACACCGGATACCCTATCACAAAGAGGCAGCGGGACAACACCGGATACTCTATCACAAGAGGCAGCGAGAAACACCGGATACTTACCACAAGAGGCAGCGAGACAACACCGGAACTTAAAACAAAGAGGCAGCGGGACAACACCGGAACTCTACACAAACAGAGCCAGCGAGACAACACCGATACCAACTACCACAAAAGCAGCGAGACAACCCGATACTCTACCACAAGAGGCAGCGAGACACACGGATCCTATCATAAGAGGCAGCGAGACAACACCGATACTCTCACAAGAGGCAGCGAGACAACACCGATATCTATCACAAGAGGCGCGGACAACACCGGATACTCGATCACAGAGGCCGAGACAACACGGATACTCCACACAAGAGCACGGACAACACCGATACTCTATCCAAGAGCAGACGGGACAACACCGGATACTCTACCACAAGAGAGCGAACACACCGGATACTCTACCACAAGAGGCAGCGAGACAACCCGGATCTCTATCAAAGAGCAGCGGGACAACACGATACTCTTCACAGAGGCAGCGGAACAACACCGGATACTACTATCACAAAGGCAGCGGGACAACACCGGATACTCTATCCAAGAGGCAGCGTGACAAAGCATAAATGTCCGTTAACGTTCGAGCTGTCCAATTTTTTTTAATCGAAATAATTTGGCATATACAATTTATTAAAACGCGCCGTGATAAAGTAAATTCCTGGGCAACGCCAGTGGTAACAGCTAGTATAATATAAAAAATCGCACTGTCTAATTCTCCTATTTAAGATCCTACATACCTCGATTCCCAATTATTTACATACCCTTTTCCAGTATCTATCCTCTAACCATAACTTAACACAAGATCACACATAGTCTCTTGCTAACATACCGCAACATAGGACATCACATCACTATCCTGTCATATACCATCTTCACGTCTCGCACTGGAATTCCCTACCACAAGAAAGAAGAGGCTGTCGGACATTGGCATCTTTTAAAAGAAATCTAAATTATATTTGCTCTAAACTCGACTTCATTTTATCCAGTGTAGGTATATATATGAATTGGTGTTTCTCGTATAATGTATCATATTATTATTTTATTATTATTATTATTATTATTATTATTATTATTATTATTATTATTAATTATCGTATATTATGTTATTACCCTATAAAATGTTGTTTGTACATACATTTACATTGCTACATATTGTATCTTTAAACTGTTGTATATTAGAAATTGTATATTTATATTTGTCAAATATTTATTTGTATTTGTGCTGGTTGAGTGGAAGAGAGGCCTTATGGCCTTAACTCTGCCAATAAATAAAGTATTAATTTATTATTATTATTATTATTATTATTATTATTATTATGGGGGCACGCCGTAGCGTAGTGGTTAAGGCACTGAGCTACAAGCCGGAGGTTCGAGGTTCAAATCCCGTGGGGTCAGGATTTTTTAAACTGACCCAAATACTCTGGCGCACTATGGCCCTGGTCGACTCAGCCTCTAACGGAAATGAGTACCCAAAACGCTTGTTCTGGGGGTAAAGCGCGGCCGTCACGCAGGCTGACAACCACGGCTGACATAAAGTTCCGATTGTCTAGAAAAAGTGGGAGTCTTAACCTCCTACTACCACAAGGGCCTCCGGGCCTGTTGTGGGATCACTTTACTTTACTTTACTTTATTATTATTATTATTATAAATGTTTCCAATATTGGCAGGTATTTATTTACTTCCCTACATTACTCTAAGATTCAACATTCAAAACACGGGGAGTCAAATATAAAACTTCCTCTTTACCAGACTATCATGACGAACTCACAGAAACTATCGAACCCGAAGTCAATGGCCGCGTGGAACATAACCACTCAACACATCCCATTCTGAGCTAATATTTTTGCAATCATTCCTTGTGAATTTTTACCTTCTTGAAATCATGGTTTTGTTCAATGTTATTCTTTCCATCTTATTCTTGGCCTCTCTATTCGGTTTTTCTGCATCTGCGTTTTCATACAACATGTTTTCATGCCCCTTTTTCATTCCCCATTCGTGGCCACATATCCTGCCCATCGCAGTCTACGAGACTTAATTGATCTTATTACTTCTGATTTTCCATAATGATCACGTAGCTTATGTTTAAACTAGTATTCTCCATTCCCCCTGTCTGTTCGCTTCTCTTTGATCGAAACATTTTCCTAAGAACTTTATTTACAATACTCGTAATATTTTCTCCTCTCTTAAAGTAAGAGCCTATGTTTCGCAACCATATATATAATTGGAAGAATACAGTTTTATACATATTTAATTTAACGTTTTTTTTAAGAGAAGTTGGGAAGACAAGGGCCCTGTAATGCGTAATAGCATGTGTTTCCAGAATTGAGCCTATGCTTAATTTGTTTTCTGCACCCTCTTCATCATCACATCTTCATCCGGTATCATGGCAGCTGCCGCCGTCTTCCGGAAACCAACGCTATTCTACTCTGTTCATCCATTGATCTTCCCTAATCCTCTGATATTCATACCCGCTTGTACCCCTTCTATCCAAGTTTTCTCCGGTCTACACTCTTTTCCTCCTTTCATTGAGATCCATTCCATAACAATTTTAGGCAATCTTTGCTCTAGGATTCTTTTGACATGGCTATTCACGATAATATTATATTTTTTTGCACCTCATTCATGATTGTAATTATGGTTCCCAGGTATTTAAAATCAAGCACTTCTTCAAAATGTCCCTCACTTGACATTAACTGCCCATTTCTATTATATAGCATACTTTTATACATTTAGTTATATTGATATAAACAAAAAGAGATTGGAGGAAAAGCTGACTTTTATTGATCCGCATCAGGGGCCTATACCCAGAAAATAATTGAGAATAAGTCAAACTAATTGTCGGAGACGGAAAAAACATCAAACTAATATATAATTTGTCATTTGTATTACAATAAAAATTGCATTTGTTGTTAACCCACTATAAATTGTACGATTACGAACAAATTATGTTTTCTTTTCTAAAAATAATTATAATTATTTAAAATAAATTGATTAGTATTAATGAAATAAATTTTGTTTTTAAGTAATACTTTCTGTTATTTAAACAGGAGTAAAGCTTTGACTTGCAATTTATATAGTTTATTTTTATTTTATATGTCAAGAAGAATTCCACGAAGACGAAATACAATGTTGATCCAATATAAAATTGATTCACCGTACATCATCAGCAATAGACTTACCAATAATTTATTAATGCGATTGAGTATGCTTTTTTTATCCTCTAAAGATTTAATAGGATGCAATAGTAAAAAAGAATGAATAGTAGAAGAGATAGTGAACTCCTTGCTTTAACCATCCTGCATTTCAAAATTATCTGAAAACTGTTTGCCTACCTGCACCTTCTGTTTGTGTCATTCAGACACATTCGTATAGCCTACGTGTACCTAATTTTTAGGAATTCCGAAGTCCAGCAAGGATACTATACGTCTTCACCTCTTAATTTCAAATCGAATGTTTTTGAAGTCTATATAGTTGGTGTACAGTGCCGTTATATTCCTAAAATCTATCTTACACTAAAAATATGATTTTCTGTAGAACTATTTTTTCTAAATCGACTTTGATTATTACCTATTAAGACGTCAAAAAGTTCGGATACATCATGGCAACTAGTAGTAGTGATTAAATTTGCTACAATAAGACAACTGTTATTTTGAAAATTCGACCTTCCAGTACGCGTCTTAAAAAGTGTAATTAAGTTTTTACGTAGCATATTCGATAACAATTTTAGAAACACAAAATGGAACTATTAATCACCAATAATACAATTTACTAAAAGTAACCTTACAATATTATACAAATTTCAGTTGTAAATGTATATTGAAATATATGTTTTATAATATTTAATAAATCAGCGATTTTCTTGAAGTTACTTCACTTGAATATATTTATTATGTTACAAACCTCAGTGTTGAACTATAATAATTTTAATTTATACAAATTAAATAAATGAATATATTGGCCTATTTCATGAAAAGAAAAATTAACACCTAAACCGAAATTTGAACCAGAGACCTCCAACTTATTTTTGCGTTAATTTTTTTTTATTGTGATATTTGGCCTTCATTGTTCAATGTAAAAATATGATTATAAAATCGATATATATATATATATATATATATATATATATATATATGTACTTTTACCATCATTAAGTTCTGAGACTTTACGCCTGGAGGGTTGGCACCCACAAGAATCTGGATGTCTCACAAGATGCCGATAACTAGGCGTACACTTAAACAGAACCACATATTCCCTCAAAATAGTCGCCGTTGGCCGTTATGCACGTTTGTCAACGTTAGTATAGCTGCTGGAAGCACCACTGAAAGATGTTGGCAGCAATGTCCCGTATGGCGCCTATTGTGGCAGTCATAAAGTCTTCGGAAGACTGCAATTTACGCCCACGTAGGATTGCTTTCATGCGAGGAAAGAGAAAAAATCGCATGGTGCGAAATCAGGTGAGTACGGAGGGTATGGCAAAACTGTCGCCTGTTGCCTTGCAAGTTCCTCTTGCACAAGAACAGAACGATGTGTGGGAGCATTGTCGTGTAGCAACAGCCAATTTGTACGCCAAATCTCAGGTAGCTTACTGCGAATTGAATCTCATAAATGGGCAAGGTTCTCTTTGTGGCGGCATCGTTTTACAGTTGCACCTTGTGGGATGAATTCCTTGTGAACAATTCCATTTGAATTAAAAAAAATCAAGCATATCCTTGCCTTTAAATTTTTCTTGTCGCGGTTTTTTCTGTTGTGGTGATAATGGCGTTTTCCAGATGGTGGATTGTCGTTTCAGTTGTGGATCGTAAAGGCAAGACCATGTTTCGTCTCCAGTTTTTATCCGGTTGAGAAACGTCGGATCATCGTCAGCACCACTGATGAGGTCACCACAAATCGTCATGCGATCATCACGTTGGTCTTGCGACAGGATTCGTGGCACACTGTGCTGGGTAACACGAGACGTGTTCAGGTCATCAGACTGAATTTTATAGCAAGTACCATGGCTGACCCCTATCACTGCTGCCAGATCGTCTACTGATTGGGAACAGTTAGCATGCACCAACGTTACAACTTCTTCGATCTTGCGTTTAGTTCGATTTGTTTGTGGCCGACCAGTACGCACATGTTCTTCCAAACAGTCTCTTCCTTGGAAAAAAAAAAGAAAAAAAAAAGAAGTCGGTGTCACCTAAACACAACACTGCGATTCAATGCGTCTTCACCGCAAACTTACTTTATCATTTGAAACGTTTCGGCAGCGGTCTTGCCTAATTTCTGACGGAACTTGATGTTTGTCCGTTACTCAACTATGACATCTCGAGTTCCGACGTGCGCATTCAAATCACCGTCACAACAAAGACCGCAGTTCTGCTTGCAGTGCATGCACTCAACTGTCTCTTGCTGGGACGAGAGACTAACTGACAAGGTACCATACCACGGCACCACCTATGCGCTATAGTGCATCACTGCGCAGCGTCACTATGCGCTCAGTCTCAAAATTAATGACGGTACCACGTATATATATACTAGAAGTCCCGGCTTCGCATTGCTGTGGCTTAGGTATACGTTAAAAATTTAAATTAAGTTGCTGTCTTTCAGCCAGATTACTTAAAACTAATACTTACACACGAAATTAATAATATTGAAAATAAAATAATCACTGAGCACACTTAAATTATGAAATAATCAATATTTGTAATTCAATTCAAATTCGCGGTTGCAAAAAAAAAAGCACAGCCATCTGGATCTCTCTTTGTTAAATAATAAACCAATTACCTTATCAAATTACCTTACACCGCCCATCTGTTAGAGTTTTATGGAACTCGCAGATAATTACACCGCCATCTGTTAGAATCGTATGGAACTCACAGATAATTATAACTCTTTGTTAAATAATAAACAAATAATTTGCAATCTATAAATTTAGTTATAAACTACCCTAAGTCTCAAGTTGGATCAAACTGCACAGAGTGTGCAAAATTTTATTAAAATCGGTTCAGTAGTTTAGGATTCCATCGCGGACAAACAACGTGACACGAAATTTATATATATATATATATATATATATATATATATACACGTATGTCTCCCGCTGTGGGCGCGAGGTAGCGTGCTGCCTTGTCACGAAGCGGGCCCGGGTTCGATTCCCGGTCGGGACAGGCTCCTCGGTGAGTTTTTTCGGAGTTTTCCCTCACCTGTAAGACAAATGTCATGAAGCGTAGGGCCCAATGATCCCCGAAAATCTTCCGGCCATCATCACCATCCTTATCATTATCATCATCATCCATCACCGGTGTGGAAAGCAACGGGATACTAGCACAACTATAATTCCCTAGTAAAGCTGCAAAGCATAGCATGATAATGCTATGAATGCAGTGAAAGACCTACCCTCGGGCAGAATATATATATATACATACATATATATATATATATATATATATATATATATACATATATATATATATTATATATATATATATAATATCCAACGTTGACATTCAATCGTTTTCAAATTGTTTTCCCGTATGAAAGCAACACAGATGATTGCGTAAAACTCCACAATAACTTTATTTCATTCTATAAACTCTGTGTGACATTTCATTCACAAATTGCTGTAATAATTAATTTTGCTTTAAAGTTCATCTATCACACAATTATCTTCGGTCTCTAACGCTTTCAGGTGCCAGTTTCTTCCGATCACAGTCCACCGTATCGCTGTTACTTCACCACTGACTCACTTCCGACCCTGGCAACAGTTATATAGCCCGGGATGGAAAATTTCTCGGCTCCCAATCGATACTTTTCTCGTATGGAAGCTTCTGGCATCGAACCTTCCTGACGTGAAGGGTAGAGGATTATATAATAATCCAAAGTGGAAGTCTAGACGCATCGATCGTTCTGCGCTGGTCTTTCAACTCGTGAGTCAACGATTTACGAATCTATTTCCACCAATGCGAGGCCACTATTCTCGGCCTTCACCCGCGAAATTCAACCCTATTATTACGTTGCGTCACAATGTGTAATTTATTTTTATGTATGTTCCAATGCACTGTTCGACCTTCGGGTTCACTCTAGGGTGATATATGCGTTAATTTTGTGTATTATCAATATACGCATTCTTGGCATACCATTTCACGTAGGTGAAGTGTAGTTGTATTAATTATAGAAAGAAGTGTGAGTGACTGTGTGTTTTAGAGTTCCTGTAGTGTGTACTGTATGAGGGATAAAGTTAAACCCGGTGCCAGAACGTATCCTACACCAGAAAAAAAAAACACCAAAGATAACCATCAGATCAATGTTCCATCGGAAGAAAACAGTCGAACCGATATCAACAATATTACATGGTTACTCAACATATGTTCTGCGAAAATTTAGTCAAGGTTCTGGTGCACAAACTAACTATAAACTAAATAATTAAATCACTCACTGGCAGTGTCGAATCCGTAGGTTCATGGCCGTGCCGATGTAAGCTCCCCACACATCCCTATCCTGAGCTATTATTATCCAATCATTGCCTATATAAATCACCTCTCTCAAATCATTGTTAATATTATTCTCCCACCTCAGTCTTGACCTACCTACTGGACACTTTCCCCATGGCTTTCTTACAAAAAGTTTCTATGCCCGTCTTTCAATATCCATTCCTACTTTATGTCTTGCCCACCACAGTCTACGAGATGTAACTGTTCTTATTATATCTGGTTTCCCATAAAGATCATGTATCTTACTATTATGCGCACTTTTCTACGTTCATATATCTATTCATCCCTATTTGGTCAAGAAATTTTCTTGACTATTTAACTCATGCTCCAAATGGGAGTCAATGACCAATCACATTTCAATGATTTCTTATTTACAACCAATCACAGTCGTGTTTCGCCTAAAATTTACCAACTAAAGTTTATCATAATAAAGAAAGCACCTCATTTTTAACATTCTGAATAGGCCATAAGCATTATTTTGCAGTGACTGACCCTCGAAGAAATGCGGCTACCAGATTGTATATAGCCTATAGTGCATGAATGTCAGCAAAAATCGCATGTGATAGATAATATAAAAACATTTGTAACAATTGATTATACCACAAAAAAAAAAAGAAACCACTGTTTGCATTTTCTTAAATGAATTATTTTCCAGGGAATGATGTTGCAAAAAAATATAATTCACATATTTTACATCATAGGACATCAAATTAATTAATACCTATAACGTTGGTTATAAATTTCTCCACTAGGGTGCATTCTTACAATATTGCGATCCTCTGGCAATAAATATTATGATCTGGTTGCAGTGATAAACAAAAGAAGGAAATGAAGCGCACCAATCGTTTCTCATTAGTTTTCAAACATCGCCGTTTACATTAAATATATAAATATTTTAAAATAACTATAGTTAAATAATTATTTGTGAGTAAACAACTTAATTTATTCGTTAAATAGTCCTAACAAATGCCACTCTTGACTTCCAAATTCTCTAGATAAATTCACTCCTCACTTCGTGAGTCGTGAATTTATCGATAATTTGGAAATCACTCGTGGCATTACTTATGACACTTACTTCTCAATTTATAGTAATTTTCCCTCCTCTCTTAAAAAATAAACAATATTTTAGAACAAAATAATATAAGTGAAATAATCAAACTATAGTTATCCGCGTATTTCATTAGTCACATCAAGGTCAGTGTTTAGCTGCCATGTTGATCGAATTTAGTTGGGTAGTTTCTTTAAGTGAGGAGAAAGATTACGAGTATTTGAGAGTAAAGTTTTTAGGACAATTTTGGACCAAAGAGAGATGAACAGACAGGCAAATGGAGAAGCCTACTTAACAGCGAGCTTCATGATCTTTATAAGAAACCAGACATAATAAGAGAAGTTAAATCTCGTAGACTGCGATGGGCAGGACATGTTGCACGAATGGGGAATGAAAGAGGAGCATGGAAGCATCTTGTAGAAAATAATTACCCAGTAGACCAAGAATGGGGTGATAGAAAAACATATTAAGGGAGGTGAAAATATTACGACTATTTGAGAATAAAGTTCTAAGAAAAAAATTGGACAAAAGAGAGATGTACTGACAGGCGAATGGAGGAGGCTATGTAACAGTCAACTAAATGATCTTTATGGCAAACCAGATGTAATAACAATAACCGTTAGGTCTCATAGACTGCGATAGGCAGGACATGTGTCATCAATGTAGAAATGAAAGAGGGGCATGGAAACTTGTAGTATGAAAATCAGAGGAAAAGTCCCCAGTAGCTAACGGTAAGCTAACGCTCCTATAGGCCTAATTTCCTAGTAAAGCTGCAGCAGTGTAAGACCTGCCCTAGGACAGAACCCTTACGAATAGAATAGATAGAATAGAATCTAAAATGTTACATTTACACAAATATATAGAACACTCTCACGGATTTATGGAACATATAACTAGCGCCCGGATGTTAGTCACTTAAAAAATTCAAAATAGGCAGGCAAAAAACACTAAAATCATTAATATAGGCACTAAAAATTCAAAATAGGCTCTTACAAAAATGGAGAACAACATAACTTTTTACAGTCTTACATTAAGAATATAAACATATGCTATCAATAGCACGCGAAGATATCAGAGATGCTTTTGGAATTTGTTTTGCCTTTTCAAAAGAGCAGAACCGTCACTTGAGAATATTTCCGCAACAAATTCTTTCACGAAATTGGTCAGTTTATCTTTTACTGTTGTCCGCTCTTTAGGTATCTTAAAAAAACTGTCCCAAAGGTTAAAATAAATAATAGTTTTAAAAAACTAAAAGAACACGATTTATTAGAAAACTAAGAAATGAAAAATAATTTTAATTTCCAATACGCTTGGGATAAAATAAAGTGGTCAACAAAAAAATTATCTCCAACACGTATAGAATAAAATTAGAGTTATCAACAAAAAGAAAATAATTTTACCATCAAAAGCGTGGGGTGCTCTATATCAATTAATATACTTGATAATAAACAGATATTGGTAAAAGTAAGCTCTCTAAGAAGAAAATGTAAAAATCATAAAAAGCACCCCACGCTTTTTATGGTAAAATTATTTTCTTTTTGTTGATAACTCTAATTTTATTCTATATGTGTTGGAGATGATTTTTTTGTTGACCACTTTATTTTATCCCAAGCGTATTAGAAATTAAAATTATTTTTCATTTTTTAGTTTTCTAATAAAGCGTGTTCTTTTAGTTTTTTAAAACTATTATTTATTTTTTAGTTTTAATATTTTACAGAATAAGATAAAAAATGTAAATATCTTTAAATTCGATACTATTGTAGTATGCGCTAAAAGTAATACTCTTCTATAAAAAACCCTCCCAGCCGGATTTGAACCAGCGACGCATGGATTACTGAAATTATATACCACTAAGAGTTCACTCCTCTACCAACTGAGCTCTTACAACGATTGACAAAAAAGTCGACAAGTACGCAACCTATTATACCAGTTTTCATTTTTTTTTTATTTTCAGATGATTATGGCCAGGATTTTAGAAACAAAATATGAAATTATTGTATTGTCACGGGTCCTCTACACGTATACAAAGTCTCAAGTCGATCCAATGTTTCTAAGTGGGTGAAAATCGCGTTGAAAGATTCCGTTACATTGATACAAAAACACTTTTTTTTTAATTTTCTGATGATTATGGCCAGGATTTTAGAAAATAAATATGAAATTATTGTATTGTCACGGGTTCTCTACAAGTATATAAACTTTCAAGTCGATCCAATGATTTTAAGTGGGTGAAAATCGCGTTGAAAGATTCCGTTACATAGATAGATAGATAGATAGATACAGGTCAAGCTAATATAAAGCGTGTAAAAAAGCCACATTCACTTGCCACACCACTTTGTCTTAGAAGCACCTGTGTGTGAATGAGGACTGCAGACTGAATTCAGTGTTACCAACATCAAAAATAATATTTCCAATCACCTAAAAATTTCAGTTCCAGGTGTGAGACAGAGAAATAAACTTGAGCCATCTACCCTCTTTGTCACTCAGCAATGTTTGTATTGAAAAGAAGCAAATAACTTTTCTCCAAGCCTTAGAGCCGGAGCATAATACAATGGACATAGCATAGGGCTATTTCGCTTAACGGGAATGCATGAGGTGGAAAAATACAATACTCACCTAACGCGAGATCATTGAGGGGTAAACCATCTACCTGCTAGGTTATTGGTTTAATTTCCTCTCTTATACTAAAATATTCAAAGTTACTTTATAAAAAAAAACAATTTGAAAGCTTCTAGCAAAATCTTCTCTGTCATGAAGTGTGTCCATTTCAAATTGATTTCATTGAACTACTGATTTACTTTCGAGAGAAAATGCAAACAGGCATTTATCGCCATTATACGTTTGCAAGAGGCATTTATAAGCAAAATTAACTTCTAGGGTCGTCGGTACGAACTTTTTATGACGTCACTTCTACAACATCTATAATAAATAACTATAGAGGCTTTTCCCCCACATCCGGTCTCTACATATAACCTAACTACAAATTTTAGCCTAAATGTCAAGTTTGTGAAATAGCGTAGAACTGCCAATGAGTCAGGATGTATCAATGTACAGAGAGAATGGAATTATCTTATGCTTTGGATATTTTTTGCTGTCCTGTAATCTGAATGGCCAAACACTGTACCCGGGTATATTCATTGCTTGCAACAGCCATCTTTATTTTCTTCGAAAAAGCGAATTAACACTACCGAAGTCTACCGACATTGCGCAATAAACTGCAATAAGTATGGGTCAACAGTTCGTGTCTTGGTCAATCCATATGCGGCTCTTGGAGTCAAGGCATGTTTTTCTACCCTTTTCCACTGCCAAATACCTTATTCCAACACTTATACATACTCATTACTTTCATTCCATTTATTTTCATCTGCTCCTGTGATGGTGCGACAGAGCAAACATCCCTGCATACTGCAAAGTTTCAATAATAGGGGCTAGATCTCAACTCATCCCTCTATCTATCATTACCTCAGACATGTGCGGAGGTTTCACACCAAAGTTTGAGCTAAATTCTTGAGCTGTATTTAAGACAAGTTTTTTAGATGTCGAACAAGCGGTTCGATAAGAAGTGCGACAACCTGAAGATCTGTTTCTAAAATTATATTTACTCGCGTGGCATTAGTGAACTTGGACGCTAAAAACCGAAGAAATAAGCTCTCCATATAATCTTATCCTGAGCTTTTTGAATTATCTCCAAAATTATTTTCTTAAGATCTTTATTCTCAAATATTCGTAATCTTTTCTCTTCCCTTAAAGTAAGAGTCTGTTTCACATCCATATAATATAACTACGAGAACGTTTTAACGTAAGCAATGCCACGAATGATTTCCAATTTATCTAGAGAATTTGGAAATCAAGAGTGCATTTGTTGGGATTATCTAACGAATAAAATTAAGCTGTTTACTCACAAATTATTATTTAAATATAGTTAGTTTAAAATATTTATATTTTTAATGTAAAAGGCGATGTTTGGAAACAAATGAGAAACGTTTGTTATGCTTCACTTGTTCATCACTGTAACCAGATCATATTATTTATTGCCAAAGGATCGCAATATTGTAAGAATGTACCCTAGTGGAGAAAAGATGAAACACATCAAACGGTTTGTAACCAACATATTAATTAATTTCTGAAGTCCTATGATGTAAATTATATTTTTCTGGAACGTAAATTCCTGGGAAATAATACGTTTAAGAAAGTGCAAACAGTGGTTTCTTTTTATTGTGGTATAATCAATTGCTAAGAATGTTTTTCTATTATATCAGCGCACTATATATAGGCCTACAATCTGGTAGCCTAATTTGTCAGATAATCAATGACTCTAGGATAATGATATGACCTATTCAGAATGTTAAAAAGAAGGATTTGATTTCAAAGTGATAAAATTAAACTGATAAAATCGAGGTGAAAAACGACTGTGATTGGTTGCAAATCAAAATTCATTGAAATGTGATTGGTCATTGAATCCCATTTGGGGCATGAGTTAAATAGTCATTATAATTTCACTATTATTTTTAATATTATAATTGTGTTGAATCACCCTGTACCCACGGTGGGGTGCATGTTCTGTGAATGTGAATAAAAAGTGATTTACAAAGCACTGAGTTCATTATACTAGACTGTCCGACGTCACGACCACAAAACCAGCAAATGTCAATGAGAAATAAATCCCTCGGTGAATCACCTCACCTATTAATTAATAGTAGTCATTTTTTATAAAATAATTCCTCTAATTCCCTGTTCATTCATAATTAGGGTAAAGTTAGATTACATCGTCAAGATTTTTAATACGAGTTATTTATTTTATAATGATACCCGGCATGCGTTGCTACGCCTAAATAAATGAAAATTAATGTGTTATTATGGTTAGTTGAATAAGTAGGAGGAAAAATAATTACAAATTTATATTTTTAGATACCCCGTGCTGATTACCCGGTGTTCCCCGGGTATCAACTTATCCTGATCTTCTTGACATAAATGAGCTGAAATATGAAAATTAATGTGTTTTATGTTCAGTTAAATACGTAGTAGGGGACATTTATATCGTAATTATTTTTAGATGCCCCGTGCTGTTTACCCGGCGTTGCCCGGGAAACTACTCATCCCGATCTTCTTGGCATAAATGAACTGAAAGACAAAAATTAATGTATTTCTTATGATTAGTTGAATAAGTAAACTGAGAAATAATTATAAATGTGCATCATAATTATTTTAAAATTTGCCCGAGAATTTACTTATCTCGATCTTCTTGGCAGAAATGAGCTAAAAGACAAAATACGTTATTGCAAGTTATGCGTAAAAGAATACCCGACATGTGCTGTTATTCTTGCACAGGAATCTATGTACTTGTCTCGATATTCTTGGCATCAATGAAAGACAAAAATGGTTATTGTGAGTTATCAGTAAGAGATAAACAAATGCTGTCGCAGACTTTTTTGTAGAGCTTTTTGAGATATTCAATTCTTTGTAGGCCTTACATTAATTTTGTGTATTTGTTATGGTTTAGGCAGCATAAGCCATTAAAGCGTCCAAAGAGTTACTTTTTTCACGTTTTTCACTACAAAGGGCGATTTTTAAGGGCGTATGAGTTGAGTATCGCAACTCTCTTATAGCTTATGTTCATCCCGGGAATCTCCTAAACACATTGCAAAAAACACCATCAAAATCTGATCAACGGTATGGCCGCGCATGAAGTACGAACAAACAGACAAACATTCATTTTTATATAGGCTATTAGATAATAAACATTTGAATAACTTAATTATTCTTAAATGAAAGTAAATAAAAACAAAAAAAAACCCAGCCTATCTTACCTACAAAACAAATCAAATTAATTTATTGATTATTTAACCAATCAAAAATAAAAAAAATAACACCATGTTGTTTAAAATGATTATAATGGAAGGATGATAGAAGCTCTCCTGACAAAATGTAATATTTTTTTGTTTCAATTGAAGAAAAGAATAATTTATATACCAACTGCATTTACTTAATCTGCTGGGAACTTAAGAAGAGGAGAATCCGGCTGTACCGAAAATTGAAGCCAACCGACCCTAACCTTTTTGGGACACAAATCCTTCTTCTCCAGTACAATATATATATATATATATATATATATATATATATATATATATATACGTCCACCGCAGTGGTCTCGAGGTAGCGAGCTGCCTTGTCACGCAGCGGGCCCGGGTTCGTTCCCCGCTCGGGATAAGTTTCCTGGGTGAGTTTTTTCGGGTTTTTTCCTCACCTGTAAAACAAATGTCAGGATACTTTAAGGCCCAAACGGTCCCCGAATATCATCTGGCCATCATTATCATCAATATCGTATTCACCTCATTAGAGTAAATTTAGGTTTAAGGCCTCTCCTTGGCACATCATTATCCATCGTCATCACCCATAATATCATTGGGGCAGCGTAACGCCGCCTTTCAGGCGCCCCAACCTCAGAAGTGGGTTACAATACGCCAATGTCAGGAGAGAGTACCTGAAATGACGAATGACAATCAGGTGGCATTGAACCAAAAAACATATATACTTCTACTACTACTACTACTTCATCTTATATATAAAAAATTAATGTTTGTTTGTTTGTTCGTACTTTATGTGCGGCCATACCGTTGATCCGATTGTGATTTTTTTTGCAAAATGTTCAGGAGATTCCCGGGATGAACATAGGCTATTTAAGAGAGTTGTGATACTCAACTCCTACACCATTAAAAATCGCCCTTTGAAGTGGAAAACGTGAAAAAAGTAGCTCTTTGGATGCTTAAATGGCTTACGCTGCCTAAATCATAAGAACTACACAACATTAATGTACACAGAATTGAATATCTCAAAAATCTCTACAAAAAAGTCCGAGACAGTATATGTTTATCTCTTACGGATAACTCACAATAACCATTTTTGTCTTTGATGGAAACCAAGAGTCCCGCGCCGTAGCCGAGTGGTTAAAGCAAGAAGTCTTAGCTCCAAACTACGGAACTTACGCTGGTTCGAGTTCCAATGGGGGAAGAAATTTTCCTCATGGAATTTCGGCCAGTATGGGACAGGTGCACAGTGGGCAACAAGTGAAATCTAGCTGAAAAAAAAAAACTATTTTCACTCACCCTCATCAATTTCTCTCTTTTTTTCACTCTAATATAATTGTTATATGACGGTTCTTAACTTATCTGCAATGGAGGGTACAATTTTAATCTTTATGGAGACAATATAAACATCAGAAGGTGCCGATGGTTAAGAACTCACCTGGTCTATATCTCAGTTTTGTTATTACCTTCGTGTGTTCGAGTTCAGTGAGATTTTCTTATTCTATATGGATACTTCACCTCAAGATTTGCAATTTTATTGATATATTTAATGTTTTTATATATAACCAGATATTATGTTAAATACAAGTGGAACCATACCTTCAAAGCACTAAAAAATTTACACATTCATATAATTTTAAGTTGAGCTACAAAGAAAACAGTTCTGAACAGTAGTATAAATTTTAGTTATAATATAGAGTGATTTATGAATTTTAATTTCCGCACAATAACATGTGCGCAAATTATTGCGTTTTTTAATTAGCTTTCTCATTACAAGAGACGGCCAGCAACTGAGGCCTACCGTTGCGCGTAGAGAATAGTTGTTTGATTTATTTGAAAAAAAAATGTTAGATAGTGGCAATAAGTTATAATTTAGTTAACAAATTACGGGTAGAGGGATGTTAGCAGAACGTTTTAAATGATATTAAAAATCAAATTTTTTTTGAAAATGAATTTTCTCAAACGTACGAAGTTGTGCGCGAGAAAAAAGTTCTAATGAAATATTCTGATTAGTTAGGAGTGGATGTTAACTTTCCCGTTATTAAGAATTAATTTAGAACAATGACAGTCGTTTAAAAATTCTGTTCCATTTGCTTATGGAATTGGAAGACCGAAAATAACTTTTGAAGAGGCTGGAATAAAATAAATCTTCACTTAAGCAGGAATTCTCTCGCGATGAACGTGCTCTTACTACAAAAATATCACTTTGGTCATATGATAAACGGGATACTGCTGATGTTTTAAAGACATTACTAAAAAAAACCACAAAAATAGCTTCAAAATAATAATAAACGTTACAAATCACCCCGCTCAATTCCCCTGTCTTCTATGTCGCACGAAGCATCTCTTATTTTGGCAATAAAATATCAATATATCGATATATTAACATGAGACTAGGTGCCAAAAGGAGAGGTTGTGATATTTTATCCACCGTATAATGCTTCTAGGGAAGTAAATTTGTAATGCTACCTTTCCCAAGACAGACATTTAAGCAGAAATAAGATTTTTTATTTTATTTCAGCCTCTTCGAAATATATTTTGGGTCTTACAATTCCATAAGCAGATGGAACAGGATTTTCCAACGACTATCAGTGTTCTAAATTCTTAATAACGGGAAAATTTACATTTAATTTTAGCCAATCAGAATATGTCAATAGAAATCTAATTTTTTTCTCTCGTAAAAGTTCCTATGTTTTAGAAAATGACTTTTAAAAAAATGTTTTTAAAAATATGTTTTAAAACATTCTCCGAACATCCCCTAACTATAATTTATTAATATTGGATCACTTATTGCCTCTATCGATCACTTTTCTCCATATATTAAATCAAACAATTCTCTGCGTACGACGATAGGACTCTGCTGCCAGCCGCCTCTTCTAATAAAAAAGCTAATTACAAAAGAACGCAATAATTTGCACACATGATATTGTGCGGGAATTGAAGTCCATAAATCACTCTATATTCCAACTAAAATTTGTACTACTCTTCAGAACTGTTTTTTTTTCGTAGCTCAATTTAAAGTAAAACGATTGTGTCATTTTTTAGTTTTTAAAAGGTGTGATTCCATGTGTATTTAACACAATATCTGGTTGAATAGAGACATGTTAAATATATCAATGAAAAGTACAAACCTTGAGGTAAAGTATCCATATAGAATAAGAAGAATAACTCACTGAACTTTAATGCAAAACGTATTTATTTTCACAGCTCGGTAGACAACTGGGATGCGGACCAGATGAGTTGTTAACAATCGGCAAATTGCGATGTTTATATTGTCTACATACATTTTAGAATTCTACTCTCCTTTGCAGATAAGTGAAGAACAGTCATCTGGCAATAATTTTAGAGTGAAGAAAGATGAATTGGCGAGAGTTACTAAAATACTTTTTTTTTCCAGCTAGATTTCCTATCTGGCCGAGTGTGGTGCTCACCCAGCATCGTGAGGCATTTGGGTAGCTACAATAAGTAGCGATTCCAGGTTGAGAATACCAGCTATAGGGCTTTTTGAAAAATGTTTAGGAGATTCCGGGAATGTACATATGCTATAAGAGAGTTGTAATACTCAACCACTTCACCACTAAAAATCACCCTATGTAGTGAAAAACGTGAAATAAAGTTCCTATTTTGACGCTTAAATGGCTTACGATGCCTAAAACATTACAAATACACAAATTGATGCATACAGAATTGAACATCTAAAAACTCTACAAAAAAGTAGAGTATAACAGCGCACGGCTGGTGGTAAAAAAACACATTCACATTTATTTAGGAGTAGCAGCGCACGCTGGGTATTAGCTAGTCTAATATATAATAAATAATAGTTTTAAAGAAACTAAAACAACACGCTTTATTAGAAAACCGAACTAAAAAATGAAAAATAAATAAATTGGGATAAAACGAAAGTGGCCAACAAAAAATCATCTGCAACACATATAGAATAAAACTAGAGTTATCAACAAAAATAAAATAATTTTACCATCAAAAGCGTGGGGTGCTTTTATGATTTTTACATTTTCTTCTTAGAGACTTTACTTTTACCAATATCTGTTTATTATCAAATATAGTATTAATTGATATAGAGCACCCTACGCTTTTGGCGGTAAAATTATTTTCTCCTTGTTGATAACTCTAGTTTTATTCTATATGTGTTGGAGATGATTTTTTTTGTTGACCACATTCATTTTATCCCAAGCGTGTTGGAAATTAACGTTATTTTCCATTTTTAGTTCGATTTTCTAATAAAGCGTGTTGTTTTAGTTTTTTAAAACTATTATTTATTTGATTTTCTGATGATTCTGGCCAGGATTTTAGAAAAAAGAAATGCAATGCTTGAGTTGTCACGGGTCCTTTACAAGTATGCAAAGTTTCAAGTCGATCCAATGATTTTAAGTGGGTGAAAATCGCGTTGAAAGATTCCGTTACGTAGATAGATACAGGTCAAGGTAATATAAAGCGTGTAAAAATGAATGTTTGTTTGTTCGTACTTTATGCGTGGCCGTACCGTTGATCCGATTGTGATAAGGTTTTTTGCAAAAAGTTCAGGAGAATCCCGGGTGAACATAGGCTATAAGAGAGTTGAGATACTCAACTCCTACACCCTTAAAACAGCCTTTATACTGAGAAACGCATAAAATACCTTTTTTACCCTTATATGCCTTACGCTGCCTAAACATTAGCTAATATATATATATATATATATATATATAATGTGTGTGTGTGTGTGCATTGATTAAATAAATAATATATTTCTGCTATGCAACAAATTAATGTTTTATTAAAAGTATAAATTTCGTAACAAAGCAATAACAAACATGATGACGTAATAATAACTTACGTTGCGGAGCAATGCCACTGAATGTGAAACTGAAAAAGTAAGTTTTTAATTTGAATTTAATAAAATATAAATATTTCACAGATTAAATCTATATATAACCGTAAATTTGTGGAATGAACAATGCGCAACTCTTCCTTTATCAGGTACATACTACTTACTTTTAGAAAAACCATATTTATCATAGATTAAATGTTTGAAAATATATTACGTGTTGTAAGCTAACTGCTTACACATTATAACAAATTTAAATATAACATTTGAAATATTCTGTTTTATATATTTTTAGATAAGAATATGTTATTCTAATTACAAACGTAACATTGAAATAAATATTATTCCAGCTTTTAATTATATATATATATATATATATATATATATATATATATACCTCCTATCTTTCGTATTTTTTAAATCGAAAATTAATGTGCATAAATGGCGTATTTGTGACGAACTTAAAAAAAAAGTGTTAAAATTTCGGCCGCTGTGCGACCTCTTCTAATAATAATAATAATAATAATAATAATAATAATAATAATAATAATAATAATAATAATAATATAATAATAATTAATAATAATAATAATTAATAATAATAATAATACTTACTTACTCACTGGCACTATCGTACCCGTAGGTTCATGGCCGCACGGACATAAGCTCTCCATACATCCCTATCATGAGATAATGCTTTCGAATCATTCCCTGTATAATCTACTTCCCTCGAATCATAGTTAATGTTATTCTCCCACCTCATTCTTGGTTTACCAACTCGGCGTTTTCCCTCTGACTTTCCTATAAGAAGCTTCCATGCAAGTCTTTCATTCCCCATACGTGCAACATGTCCAGCCCATCGCAGTCTACGAGACTTAACTGTTTTTATTATATCTGGCTTCCTATAAAGACCATGTAGTTCATTGTTAAGTAGTCTTCTCCATTCACCTGTCTGTTCATCTCTCTTTGGTCCAAAAATTTTCCTCAGTACTTTATTCTCAAATAATCGTAATCCCCTTTCCTTTCTTAAAGTAAGAGTCCATGTTTCGCACCCATATAATATAACTGGTAGAATAATAGTTTTATATATTTTCAGTTTAACGTTTTTTGAAAGGAGTTGGGACATCAAGAGTCTCTGCAATGCATAATAGCACGCATTTCCAGAATTGAGCCTATGTTTAATTTCTTTGTGCATCTCATTCCTATTTGTGATTATTGTTCCTAGGTATTTGAATTCAGCCACTTCCTCAAAATTTCCCTCATTTGTCATTAGCGTCCATTTCCATTATTTAATGAATTTCTACGTGTGACCATATATTTAGTTTTATTGATATTTACTTCCAGTCCTAATTTCTTACTGTTACTCAATAGTGTGTGCGTGTTGTCCTTTAGTATCTCCTCGCTATCGGCCAACAATACTACATCATAAGCATAAACTAACAGCTTATTAATACCATTGAGTTGTAAGCCTTCCTCATTCTTTAAAGATTTGATGGCATGCTCTAGTACAAAATTAAATAGTAGAGGAGATAGTGCATCTCCTTGCTTCAACCCATTCAGGATTTCAAAAGTGTCCGAAAACTGTTTGCCTACACGCACCCTACTCTTTGTGCCATTTAGACACATTCGTATAAGTCTAACTAACTTTTTAGGAATTCCGAACTCCAGCAGGATACTATATAACTTCTCCCTCTTAATTGAATCATATGCTTTTTTGAAGTCTACATACAGTTGATGTACAGTACCATTATATTCCAATTTCTTTTCTAAAATCTGTCTTATACTAAAAATCTGATCTGTTGTAGACCTGTTTCTTCTAAATGCACATTGATGATCTCCTAGAATGTCATCAATATAGGGAGTAAGTCTGCTTACTAATATATTTGTTAGAATTTTGTACGAAGTTGAAAGTAATGAGATGCCCCTGTAGTTGTTGCAATCAGTTTTATCTCCTTTCTTATAAATTGGTACGATAATTGATTCCTTCCATTCATCTGGAAGAGCTTCTTTTTCCCAAATCATATTAAGCAACCAGCGTATCTTGTCCATCAATTTTTCTCCCCCTGATTTTATCAGTTCTGCTGGGATCTCATCTGAACCTGATGCTTTATCAAACACACACAAAACATTTTATCAAAATCGGTCCAGTCGTTTTGGCAGTTTTTAATTTCGGATTTCAAGTAAACTTCCACTGATAATTGCCGGATTTCGCTCAGTTTTGGATAATACCTACCTAGGTCCATTTTAATTGGATATACTGACTTTCGTTGTGAAACATAAAAAATTGTGACCGGTAGAGCGATTTTTAAATGTTGACTTCACGTGAACTTCTACACTTAATGGTTTTAGAGGGTCCAATTGTTAATATAAACCATAGAGGGACCTAATCAGACACACAAACATCAAAATAGGTCCAGTCGTTTAGGAGGAGATGCGAGACTAACGCACGGCAATTGATATATATATATATATACAGGGTGTAACAGGACCTCACCGAAAAAACGATAGGGATGGTCATGCAGAGAGGATTGTTCTTGTGGAGGAACATATAATCGCAAACACGTCATTCTTGAGTTATGCGCAGATGAAGGTGTTCACCACATAAGTGTTGGAATTGAATACAAACAATTGTACACATATAATTTTATTGAAAAAATAATGTTTTTACAATAAGTGTTCAAACAGTCGACTCTAATGTTTGATAACGTCGGAGCAACGATCGGCCAGCACGGCCAAGCATGGCAGGATTCTGTTTGACGTTGTCAAATGCAGCATTTAGTCTGTAAATCAGTTGATCTCTGGTGCCCACTGCAGTTACGAAGCCCATACTCTTGACATGCCCCCAGAAAAATCAAGGGGCGTTAAATCAGGCCAACCCGCTGGCTACGCAACGGGTCCACCTCGTCCAATCCACCGGCTGGAACCAGAGATTGCGGCG
>JASPKZ010002212.1:0-67337 GCA_030220185.1 Diploptera punctata | reverse complement strand
CTCTAAATGAATCACGAAACAACATATACACATAACAAAATTAATGTAAACTGAAATTAGTAAAATAATATTAATAGTTTTAATTACAAACAATAATTAATTTTAATTTAGTAATTCAATTTTTAATTAATCCATATGTAAGGATGCACTATTAAGTTCTGTTAAAGTATTAAATAGAATACAGTGAGTAATTTTTACTAAATAGGTCAAAAAATTAGTATGAAAACCAGTGAAATAAGTGTGAGTGTGTTGATAACAACTGAAGGCAACTGTCAACCAGCCCTCGGGTAATTCCCTCAGGCTTACAAACTTTTGCACCATTAAGTTTTTTAATAAGCAGCTAAATGTTTAAAGTCATGGCGCCTCTGGGTGTCTTCTTACTAAGTAAGTTAAATAGTAAGTAGCTTGGCATTTGTTTTTACGTTCATAATAATATACTCATATAGCTCGTCACGCATCCACGTGTCCCTGCGTGTCATGTGATTAGCACAATTATGAGCACTTGTATTTCCAACACATGCAGGGTGTTCAGATGAGTTTGTGAGCAACTTTTAGGCATGATGATATGTTAAATAAAACATATTTTCGACGATGTTTCCAGTACAAAGTTTTCACATGACAGTTTTCACTCATCTCATTTCTGTATTAAATGGCTGCAATTATTCAATTTTCAAACATAACCTTTACTTGAGTAATTTAATTACATTGCTTTTGTTAAAGGTTGTAAACATTTAATTACTCGTTTTTGTGTAGCAGAAGTAAAATCATAGAAAATAAATTGAAAGTGTTTATAAATAGATGCCTAGAGAATATATTGAGAATAAAATGGCTAGAAATAATATCAAATAAAGAATGATGAAAGAAAAACTGACCAGAAAGAAATTAAAATAGAAATAAAATGCGAAAATATAATAATAATAATAATAATAATGTTTTATTTTAGCTGGCAGAGTTAAGGCCATAAAGCCTTCTTTTCCACTGAACCAGAGAATAGGAATTATACAAAAATTACACACATTACAATTTTAAGATATTGAAATACAGGCTAAACAAAATGCAATAATGATGTGATCTAATACTAGCTAATACTAACAAAAACATGGAATATAATAAAATTAAAATGATATAAATTAAAGTAAGTAGCTTCCTAGATGATTATTTATAGAATGTTGTATATAGTTGTTAATCAGTTAATGTTTTCATTGTGTCGAACATATGATATTAGTTAAATTGCATTTAAATAATGATAGTGATTGGAACTGGACAGAACATACATTAAGAAAAAACGTGATTCTATTGAAAGAATTGCATTAGATTGGAACCCTTAAGGACACAGGGGAAGAGGCAGGCCGAAACCGACGTGGAAAAGAACTATCCATGAAGAAATTCCAAAAGGAGGGGAAAACATAGAAGGAAGTGAAGAAGTTGAATCAAAATAAGATCCGTTGGCGACGCTTTGTGAATGCCCTAAGCTCTGATAGGAGATAAAGGAGATGATGATGATGATGATGGTATGATGATATGTAGCACATTTGATATGTGAAAACAGGTATGCCAACACTTGAGTTGTAAATAAAGGAGATATGAAACGATTATCTCAGCGAAACAATACCTACTTATTGTTTGTTCCATTTATCCCATCTTGCAAACTGCAGAAAAAATGTTGAAAATGGCTATAGGTTAAACTGTTTTCAGCTATCACGATATAATTTATAAGGAAATATTATTCCATTTGACATGATCTGCCACAACTCAAACGCGCCCGAAAACTCAATATGTGTCGAATAATTTTCTACTTTACTTCATTTTGTTTTGGGGAGATTTTTTTATTGTATCTAACGAAATGATTAAATAAAATATTATTAAATCCATGCCTCGAGAGTTCCAAAGTCCTAATACCGACTGAAGAGACTGCTATAACTGGCTATCAATAACTGTAAACGAAGTCTAGTGTTTATCGAGTCGTAGATTCAATTTTATTAACCGAATTTCGATGTTTCTCATTACAAATAGCTACTCAGTTGTCCTCATTGCATACAAAGAAAACATTAGGCCTATGTGGCAATCGAACTAAGCACCTCTGAACGTCAGTTATACACACTAATCGTTGCACTATATCTAATTAATTCTACCCCTTATGGAACTCATATGTTCAATGCCACATTCACTAAGGTCCTCCACGGTCCCTATCCTCAGATAACTGAATGCAGTTCACGTCTCCTTAAGATCCACCCTAATATTATCCTCCTACTTAGTCTAAGGCCTGTCTAATGGTCTTTCCCAAAGGGATTTCCAATAAAGTTTGAAAGGGTTTCTATTGTTACCCATTCGAACTACATTGTCCATATCGATTTCCAAGACTTTAATAAACCTGGCAATATTAGATCAACAATATTATGTGACTGATGGTTCCTCTTTTCTCATTTCCTTGGAACAAAATATTTTTTGCGCGATAGTGCGTTTTGTCGTACTTACAGCAATGGCGACCATGATTGAAAGTTCAACTTCCTACATTTCGGTGTTGCCAACCTAAATAACTGTAAAAGTAAAGTGATCCCACAACAGGCTCGGAGGCCCTTGGGGTAGTAGGAGGTTAAGGCTCCCACTTTTTCTAGACAATCGGCACTTTACGTCAGCCGGGTTGTCAGCCCTGCGTGACGGCCGCCTTTACCCCCAGAACAAGCGTCTGGTACTCATTTCCGTTAGAGGCTGAGTCGACCCCAGGGTCACAGTGCCGCCAGAGGGTTTGGATCAGTTTAAAAATCCTGACCCCAACGGGACTTGAACCCTTGATCCTCCGGCTTGTAGCTAAGTGCCTTAACCACTACGCTACGGCGTGCCCCAACCTAAATAACTGTACTGTAATAAAATAACTACACTGTAATATTACATATTACAAACCACGTGTGGAAAGTGAAACCACTGCCCTCTACGTACAATGTATAGGCTTATACAAAAATACATCCAAAAGGTAGCGTTAATATACATTATATGAAACAAATCACTGCATTTTAAATGAACTGAACTTTATTTGAAACAATATAAAACAATAAATACGTACTTGCCGCCATTTTATAACTGATTGTTGTCACGGCCTCCTGTAGTTTCAACGAATAAACATTGCCCTCACTGTTAACGTTAGTTAGTTGTTTATAATAAATGCAAATATTTCCAACATAGATGTTATTATTTTATTATTATTTATTATTTTGAAAACACCATCACGCAAAAAATAATGTACAACGCACGTTTGTGAAGTGTTTTACAGAATCTCGGAAATTAAAAACCGAGCGATAGCGAGGTTTTTAAACATTTCCTTCACTTCTGTAAAAACCACCTCCCAACCTTGCATCGTAATACTATACTAATTCGTCGTAGGATGTCATTTTCCAATACCATTAGTTTTTCTTCTTTTCAGTTAAGAAAATATATTTTATACTCACCGAGTCCCATTTGTACCATTATCCTAACATAAATATACATACACACACATATATATATATATATATATATATATATATATATATTAGAGTTAGAGGTCTCGGGTTCAAATAACGCTTCAGGCATTTGTTTTTCTTTTCATGCTATATATATATAATGCATCATAATAAAAGTATTACAGACTTATAGGGGTTGAAGAGGGGGTAGTAGTAGATGAAGTTCTGATACGGAACCCATGTCCGGGAACGTGCCATTTCGATGTAAAATAGGTTTGAAGATCGAAAAACAATGGCCTGATATTGTGTCTTGTGTTTCAGAATAAATACTAGACTTCTAGGGGTTGTACTACAAATGTGGTTCCAAGTTGTTCGTTGCACAAAGTGTACCTGCGACCCATATTTTCATATGCACGCTCCACAAGACCTTGTGTGTGCTCAATAATTTCTACTGTCGCCAGAATTCGTGCAAGAAGATCTTTTTCCTACTCGACAGGTGTAGCGCAACCCCTAGAAGTCTGTAATACTTATTCTGAGACACAAGACACACAATATCACCCCATTGTCTTTCGATCTTCAAACTTATTTTACATCGAAATGGCACGTTTCCGGACATAGGTTCATTATCAGAACTTTATCTACTAAGTCCCTTCTACAACCCATATAAGTCTATAATGCTTATTATGAAACACCCTATATATATATATATATATATATCATCATCATCATCATCCGGTATCATGGCAGCTGCCGCCGTCTTCCGGAAACCAAATGCCATTCCTCTCTGTCCATCCATTGATCTTCCTCCAATCCTCTGATATTCATAGCTGCTTGTACCTCTTCTATCCAGGTTTTCTTCAGTCTTCCTCTCTTCCTCCTTTCCATTGGGATCCATTCCATAACAATTTTAGGCAATCTTTGCTCTGGCATTCTTTTGACATGGCCATACCACTGCAATCTTTTCTTTTCTATAATGTCTATGATGTCCGGCTCCTCTTGTACACCCATAATTTCCCTTATTTCTTTATTTCGTATTCTATCCACTCTAGATTTTCCAGCTGATCTTCTTAAAACATCCATTTCTGTACTTAAAATTATTTTCATTTTCCTGGTAGGAATTTGCCAGACTTCAGCGCCTTATGTTAAAATGTTCTGAATTATGATTTGATATACTTGTAATTTTCTATTTTTTTAAATATTTTTTACAGAGTTTTAAGCATTTATTGCTTGTTTTGCTTGAGCGATTCTATTTTTAATTTCCACTGTGTTATCGACTGAATTGTCTAATTTTGTACCTAAATAAGTTCATTGAATACTAGGTTTTAGTTCTTCTCCATTGTTGAAATTTATATTTTCCATTTATTCTCCTATACACAGATATTTAGTTTCCTCAATATTTATATAAAGTCCCCATTTTTCATATTCTTCTTTTAGTTTCTTAGCCATATATTCTATGTCATCGCGTTCTTGTGCTATTAATACCTGGTCATCTGCAAAATGTAGTGTATTTACATGTGTATTTTGGATTGCTATGCCCATTTTTTGACATTTTTTCCTCCAGTCTCTTAGTACTCTTTCGAGACAAATTTTGAATAGAGTTGGAGATAAACTGCAACCCTGCCTTAAACCTTTTGTAATAGTAAATCCCTCTGTTATATGATTTCCAATTTTTATTTTCGAAATAGATCCTTTTCATAAGCTTTCATAGCTTATATTAATTTTTTGGTAATGTTATAATTGTCTAAAGTTTCCCATAACATTTTTGAGGAATATCATATGCCTTGGTTAAATCGACAAAAAGCAAATGCATATCTCTGTTAGTAGCTCTTTTTTTATACGCTTTATATTAGCTTCGCCTGTATCTATCTATGTAACGGAATCTTCCAACGCGATTTTCACCCACTTAAAACCATTGGATCGACGTGAAACGTTGTATACTTGTAAAGGACCAATAATGACAATACAATAATTTCATAATTTTTTTTCTAAAATCCTGGCCAGAATCATCAGAAAATCAAAAAAGAAAAAAGAAAAAAAAAGAAGTGTCTGTGTAATTATGTAACGGAATCTTTTAACACGATTTTTACCCACTTAAAATCATTGGATCGACTTGAAACTTTGTATATTTGTAAAGGACAAATGGCAATATAATAATGTCATAATTTGTTTCTAAAATCCTGGCCAGAATCATCAGAAAATCAAAAAAAGTGTCTGTGTAATTATGTAACGGAATCTTTTAACACGATTTTTACCCACTTAAAATCATTGGATCGACTTGAAACTTTGTATATTTGTAAAGGACAAATGACAATATAATAATGTCATAATTTGTTCTAAAATCCTGGCCAGAATCATCAGAAAATCAAAAAAAGTGTCTGTGTAATTATGTAACGGAATCTTTTAACACGATTTTTACCCACTTAAAATCATTGGATCGACTTGAAACTTTGTATATTTGTAAAGGACAAATGGCAAATAATAATGTCATAATTTGTTTCTAAAATCCTGGCCAGAATCATCAGAAAATCAAAAAAAGTGTCTGTGTAATTATGTAACGGAATCTTTTAACACGATTTTTACCCACTTAAAATCAATGGATCGACTTGAAACTTTGTATACTTGTAAAGGACCAATGACAATACAATAATTTCATAATTTGTTTCCAAAATCCTGGCCAGAATCATCAAAAAATAAAGTGTTTGTGTAATTATGTAACGGATCTTTCAACACAATTTTCACCCACTTAAAATCATTGGATCGACTTGAAACTTTGTATACTTGTAAAGGACCAATGACAATATAATAATTTCATAATTTTTTCTAAAAAAATAAAAACCGGTACAATAGGTTGCGGACTCATCAACTTTTTAGTCAATCGTTATAAGATCTCAGTTGGTAGAGCGGTAGACCGTAGTGGTATATAATTTCAGTAATCAATAGGTCGCTGGTTCAAATCCGGCCCGGAGGATTTTTTAGAAGAGTATTACTTTTAGCTCATACTACAATAGTATCGAATTTAAAGATATTTACATTTTTATCTTATTCTGTAAAATATTAAAACTAAAAAGTAAAAAATAAATAATAGTTTTAAAAAACTAAAACAACACACTTTATTAGAAAACCGAACTAAAAAATTAAAAATAATTTTAATAAAATTAATAATTAAGAATTAAAAACTATACTTATCTAAAAAAATAATAATTTTACCATCAAAAGCGTGCGGTGCTTTTTATGGTTTTTACATTTTCTTCTTAGAGACTTTACTTTTACCAATATCTGTTTTTTTATCAAATATATTAATTGATATAGAGCACCCCACGCTCTTGATGGTAATTTTTTGTAGATAACTATAGTTTTATTCTAAATGTGTTGGAGATTATTTTTTTGTTGACCACTTTAATTTTATCCCAAGCGTGTTGGAAATTAAAATTATTTTCCATTTTTTAGTTCGGTTTTCTAATAAAGTGTGTTGTTTTGGTTTTTTAAAACTATTATTTATTTTTGTATCATTTGTGTTATGCAAAATATATTATCTGTGCATGACCTACCACTTCTAAAACCAGACTGTTCTTCCATTTCTTTATCCTTTATCTTTGACATATTTTAGAAGGTTTTTAGGTTTAACTCGTATGATTTATGCCGAAAAAATTGAATGTATGATTTATTGTACCAATTGAACCTTAGACTACAAATCCCATTTGGTACTGTTCTCCTCAAACAAAAACTTAGTAGGACAACAATAAGTTTTGTTTAGGTCTGTTTTGCCCATGTGCTGGGTTTCTTTGACATCACATTTGTTTTCACTATAATTCAAAGTAGACCCACTGTAGGTACTACTTTGACACCAATTTATCTTTTTAAAAATATTTTTATTGTAAACAACCTTACTACAAATTTTTTATAACTGTAATTTGACAAAATAAACTTAAACTTCATTATCAATTCTGACACGCAACAGAACACAAAATTCATATCCAGATTAATAATAATAATAATAATAATAATAATAATAATAATAATAGCTTTATTTTACCTGGCAGAGTTAAGGCCTTAAGGCCTTGTCTACCACTCAACCAGGTTTAAAAAAATAAAAGAAAAGTCTTAAATCTAAATTACAATATATATATATAAACGATTACAAGTTATGAATACAATACAATTAATATTTATAATGTATTTTGATTTACTCTAAATTTAACGAATTAAATATATAATATGTACAAGATATATAAAAAACGAGGAAAAGATTATTGACATAGTATAAAATTAAATAAATAGAGAAAAATTAATTATTAGACAACAGATAACTGTATAAGCGTGACTTAAAGGTGCCAAGTGTGCGGCAACCCCTGATATCTTGAGGAAGGAGATTCCAGGAGCGGGCGGAGGCTACTGTGAAGGAAGTAGAATAGGAGGAAGTGCTATGAAGAGGAATTGTTAGCAGACTGCTATCTTGTGACCTAGTGTCAATATTGTGGTAGGAGGATAACTTCTCAAATCTGGACGCCAGGTAAGTAGGAATGTAAGAATTCAGAAGCTTGAAAAGTAGCGAAAGAGAGTGCAATTTACGTCTGTCAGTAAGACGGAGCCAAGAGAGGTTATTAAAGTGTTCGGAAATATGGTCATAACGGCGGATATTGAAAATGAATCGAACGCAAGCATTATGAACACGCTGCAGTCTCTGCGACAAGGCATAGTTTAGATCATTATATATAATGTCACAATAATCGAAGTGTGGTAACACAAGATTCTGCACTAGGATTTGTTTTAACGAAACGAACTGGGAGAAAATTCTTTAAACGTCTAAGATAATGTAAGACGGAGAAAGTCTTTTTACATATGTGTTTCACTTGTGTTTGCCAGGTTAAATTTGCGTCTAGATGTAGTCCAAAATCTATTACTGAAGAAGAATAAGGGATAATTATATTATTTATAGTAATGTTTGGAAGTGTAGATATGTCAAAGGTTGTAAGCAGTCTTTGTTGCCCCATTAGAATTACTTGTGACTTGTTAGGATTTAGATTTAGACCGATACTTGAAGACCAGTTAAAGATGGATATGAGATCGTCATTCATTTTCATCAAGCTGTTATAGAGAGAATGAGGAGGCGAATGTAGGTAAATTTGGAGATCATCAGCATAGAGGTGATAACGGCAGTGCTTTAGTACAGTTGGCAAATCATTTATGTAGATTGAGAAAAGAAGAGGTCCGAGAACACTGCCCTGGGGGACTCCAGCCGGCACGTTACGCCAAGACGAAGATCTAGAGTTTAATGAAACGTATTGTTGACGACCGTGCAGGTATGAGTCGAACCAGGATACAGCGCTGTCAGACAAATGTAGGTGCTTGAGCTTTATCATAAGTAAGTCGTGGTCTACTGTGTCAAAAGCTTTGCTGAAGTCAAGTAAGGTTAAAGGAGTCAATTGACGTCTGTCCACGGCTTCACGAATATCTTCGGTAATTTTTAGCAAAGCTGTGGTTGTGCTATGACCAGATCTAAAGCCGGATTGATAAGGATCAAGGAGGTGATTTTCTTGGAGATAATCAGTCGTTTGCTTATGTACAATATGTTCCAGGGCTTTAGATAATGTCGGAAGGATGCTAATCGGTCGGAAGTCATTACAGTTAGGAGGTGTACTTATTTTTGGTATAGGCCGAACTCTAGACTGTTTCCATACAATAGGGAAGATAGAAGTTATAAGGGAAGCATTAAAAATATGAGTCACTGTGGGTAGTATAATGTCAATGATTTTATTTAGCATTAAAATGCTGACCCCCCCAGGAGCTATCACCTTGACGTGGTGGGGGGGCTTAGTACCCGATGAACCAGACGACTCTACTGGGGAAGATTGACTTAGGTTAATCTTGCTGGTGGGTAAGAGGCGAGGGGAACTAAGTATAGCTCACAACGAAGGAATGGCGTCTGTATCCATATTGGGCGGCCACATCTTCGTCAAGTCAAGTCTTCAACGGTCAACAGGGCGACAAGGAATAGCACAGCTAAACTGTAGGGCTTGAAGAGCGGAAGAAGCAGCCCTCTCTTGGGGGGTGGATACCCAGAGGAGCATGTTTGGAGGCTCAGAGGAAGCAGCCCTTCCACCATCCTTGTCCTGCGAAGCGCTCGTAACGCTTCCAGGAGACATTTATCTTACTGAGAAGCTTCATGGAAATCAGCCGGATTGTCATAAAAGGAACCGACCCAAGCAAGATAAAAGGATACGATTTGGAATAAAGGACATTTTGAAATTAGGAAATTGGAACGTTAGGGGAATAAATACAAAAGAAGAAGAATTAGAAAGAGAATTAAAGAAAAAAGAAATAAATATAGCAACAATAACAGAAACAAAAAAGAAACTAAAAGGAACAAAGGACTTACAACACTATACTATGTTGTATAGCGGAGTAGAACAGACAACAAGAGCGCAGTGTGGAGTAGCAATTTTAATAGATGAAAAATGGAAGAACAAATTGAATAGCTATGAGTTTATAAATGAAAGAATCCTGATAGCCAGATTTAAAATTGAAAGAGGATATATGATGATAATTGCTGTGTATGCCCCAGAGGAAGGCAAGAAAGAAGAAACAAAAAAATTTTATAAAACATTACAAACATTAGTTGATAAATATACAAAAGATCATCATTTAATAATAAGTGGAGACTTAAATGCCAGAGTAGGCAATGTCCCTATACCTAATGTAATAGGAAATAATGGAGAAAATAACAATAAATGATAATGGACAGGATTTGAGACAGTTTTCAGCCTATAATCAATTAAAAATAATGAATACCTATTTCCGAAAAAAGGACATACATAAATATACAAGAAGTGGATATAACTCAAGATCAATAATTGACTATTTAATCGTTAAACAACAAGCTAGGAGCCTTGGTAAAGATGTGAGAGTACATAGAGGCAGCGATATATACTCTGATCACTATCTCGTGATAAGCAAAATAAACATATAATAGCTAAATGGCGGAAAAATAACATAAAGAACAAAAGAAACCAAGAAGAAGTATATAAAATATATTTATTACAAGATCAAAGTATTAGACAACATTATGAAAGCAGAATGAATAAATATATATCAGAGAAAGCGACGTCAGAAGATATAATATTGAATGGGAAAATATATCAAATGTAATACATAAAACAGCAAATGAGATATTAGGAAAGAAAAATAGAATAAGGAATAGGAGGGCTTGAGAACTTGGAATGCGAATATACAAAATGCAGTGAATGAAAAACAAAAAGCATATCATACATACTTACGACTGAAAACAGAAGAATCTTATGAAGAATATAAAATGAAAAGGAGAATTGCTAAAAGCATTATAAGAAAATCCCATCAGGAGTCATGGGATAAATTATAAGCTCAGTAGAACATGATATGTATGGAAGACAAGAAATAGGTTATAAATTAGTGAAACATCTAAATCAGACTGAGAAAGATTCTGCCAGATTGAATATAATCCCAGAACAAGAATGGATCCAGCATTATGAAAAACTTTGGAAAAAGAGGAAATTGAAGGAAAAGAGAACAATGAGGAAGAAATAAAAGTGGAAAATATTGAGTAATAGACATAAATGAATTAGAAATGGCTTTGAAAACCACTAAGAATAGGAAAGCAACAGGATTAGATAATATAAATATGGAATTAATCAAATATAGTGGAATATTGTGTAAACTACGAATACTTCATCTAATTAATGTATGTTGGCAGACCTATGGGATTCCAACCACTTGGAAAACAGCAATTGTCAAGAATATATTCAAAAGAGGAGACCGGAGAAATTGCGAGAATTACAGAGGGATTAGCTTAATGAATACTGGCTACAAAATATATACGAAAATAATAAATAATAGATTGAGAAACATAACAGAAGTAATAATAAGTGAAAATCAAAGTGGATTCAGAAAGGGAAGGTCATGTATAGACAATGTCTTTACACTGAAACAACTCATAGAAAAGAGAAGAGAACATAACTTAGAAACTCACATAGGATTTATAGATTTGGATAAGGCCTTCGATCGAGTAAACAGACAAAAATATGGGAAATATTACGAATGAAAGGATACCCCCTGTGGCCTTGTTGAAGGAGCATAAATACATTATTGGAAGACGAGCAAATAGGTATATAGATACCGGATTCAAAAAAACAGATTCCAATCAAAAGAACAAATACTGGATAACGACAAGTATGTAATTGTTCACCACCCCACTTTGTTTAATATATATATACAATCTATAAACATATTGTTTTAATAATGGGAAAGTTTTAGTGTAATCCAGTAATAGGAATTGATATAAAATGTGCATAAATAATCTTTTATTTTCTACAACGGGGATGTCACTAAGTACAGAAAAATGAAGACGACTTACAGAAATCAATGCATGCATTAAATGAAATATGTAAATTATACGATCTAAAAATTTCTGTAAGGAAAACGAAGACCATGGCTTTTAGAGGAAGAGATCCAGTGAGAACCAAAATTATTTTAGAAAATCAAAGTATAGAACAGGTGTCTAGTTTCAAATATTTGGGCTGTGATATTGGCTACAATGTGGAAAGAGATATTGACTCCAAAATAAATAAATTTCAGACGGTGTGTGGAACAATACAGAGAACATTCAAAAATAAAATTAGAAAAGAAACCAAGATAAAAATGTATAATGTTATGGCGGTTCCCACAATATTGTATGGATGTGAAACTTGGGCTCCAGTGAAAAGACAGAAGGATAGAATACAGACGGCAGAGATGCGGTTCCTAAGACAAGTAAAAGGATGTACAAGACTTGATAGGATAAGAAATGAGGATATAAGAGAAGAATTGAAAGTACAGCCTTTATTGGATAAAGTCACGAATTACAGACAGAAATGGATTGATCACATGGATGGAATGAGCAAGGAGAGATATCCATTGTTAGCCAGAAATTATCAAGCAAGAGGAAGGCGTGATGTTGGAAGACCTAGAAGACGTTGGGCTGATGCATTATGAAGTCGGAACGGGCAATTGCCTAATCCCTGGAGTGATGATGATGATGATGATTAAAATGCTGATGTTATCTGTTCCTTGCGCATTGGATTTAATCCGCTTGAGTGCTTTTTTAACGTCTATAGGCGAAATGTCGTAAAAGTAAAATTTATCTCTTCCTATATGTGGGGATGGGGATAAGTCTTTAAGAATGTAGTCTTGTTGTCTGGAGGTGTCATGGGTATTGAGGTAAAATGTTCATTTAAGTCATCTACAGAAATGTCTATAGAGTCAGTTGAGGGCTTCAACTGTCTAAGTCCCATTGCACGGAGATTTCGCCAAGTGTCCCGTGCACTTATTTCAGGTCCGATTATACTGTGGGCGTGTCGTAGTTTGCATTACGTATAGTTTGTGTAGTTGTGTTTCTAAGTTGTTTGTACAGTTGCCAGTTCTCGTCATTTTTATGTCGTCTGTATGTTCGGTATGCTTTGTCTCGTTTTGACATAAGTTCACGTATTGAATCATTCATCCAGGGAGCAGGGGAGCGGGAAAATCGTCGGGTTTTTACTGGTGCATGTCTGTCATATAGTTGTAGTATCAGTGTATTAAATGTGTCTACTTTTTCATCAACTGATCTAAGATTCCATATTGAATACCAAGGTAGTTCTAAAGCGTCTGATTTTAGTTTAGTATCGTCTATATTTTGTAAATTTCTGTACGTAATCAATTTAGAACGTCTTTTAGGACATTGGAGTGAGTATTCTACGAATACAATGTCATGAGCAGATATGCCAGGAGCAGGAATTTGTCTATATGACAGTACTTTCTGTGGATGTGTAGTCACAATTAAGTCCAGTAGAGTGTCGGTAGTAGCAGTATGATGTGTGGCAGAGAGAGGAACAATGGTCATATTAAAGCTTTGGAACATATTTTTAAGTTGTATGGCTGGTGAGTCAGTCTGAAGAAGATTTGTATTAAAATCGCCTGCGACAATAACGTGTTCATAATGAGGCAATGAATCGTTCAGAGCGTTTTCTAGATCCGAAAGGTGCCCAATTTTTGGAGGTTTGTATACAATGCATAAGAGACATTTTTTAGACTGGCTTGAATTTCTACGAATAAGAACTCGGGGCGAGCGGAATATACAGAAGGGGACTTGTGGACAATACTTGGATTAAGCTCCTTTGATATAAAGGCACAAACTCCTCCACCTCTTTTATCTATTCTGTCATTTCTGAGCAGTGTATATCCGTCTAGGTGAACAAGGGACGAAGGTATGGATGGGGTGAGCCAGGTTTCCGAAATTAAAATGGCGCTCAGTTCAAGAGATGAAAATATGGTTTCAAACTCATCAAAGTGGGACAGAATGCTTTGTGAATTAAATAAGCATATTGCATGTTTTAGACTATCATATAATTATTGTAATTAGACAATGAGGAATTAATTAGAAAAACATTTATTTACAACAGAGCGAATATCACTCTTAGACATAGGAAAGCCCCAGTCTGCAACACTTCCTAAGGTTCCAGAAATCAACTTCTCCTCTTCTTGTTTCAAAATTGTGGGGTACCCTGGTTTTCCCTGATGATCACCACGGAGTTTGTACAGAAGTGTGATTCTTTTTGCGTTATATTTCTCTGCAGCCTACTTCTGAGAATTCCCACTTCTCACTTCTTCAAGGGGGATTTTAAGATCTTCATCACGGTGAGTCTTGTATGCACGACTGCCAGGTTTCTTCTTATAGCCTCTAACCATTGCAATACTTTCCACACAAAAAATCAACTAAGAAATTATTAAGAAATTAATTTATCCTTGCTGGCAATCCATTGTTGTCGAAAATGACACAGATGTGTCTAGAACAATTACGTAATATCCGCTTTTAAAACAACTTAATTATTCGTGCGCCTTCAAGGAATTATCTACACCATTGCATTGTTGTCAAAATAACCCAAAACACGCAAGGCATTTGGAATGTCAAAGATGCCCCAATTCTGTGAAGTTGCCCCTCGAGTGAAAGTAACCCCGGTTGACGGTATTCTATATCAATCATTTTACTTAGTATACGTCCATATATTCTGCTTAATGTAGGCCTACTTGTTACTGATATGCCTATATATTTTTCACACTTTCTCTTGTCTCTATTCTTATGTATCGATGTTATAATAGCGATTTTCCACTCTTCTGGCACTTCTTCGCCATTTATTATTTTATTAAACAGTACAGTGATAATTTCCAATAACTTCTGATAGCCACTTTTAATCAATTCTATAGCAATATTTCCTGGGCCGGCATTACTACCATTTTTCATTCTCATAATTTCCTTTTTACAGTATTTATATCAATTTCGATTATGTTTCATGTTTTCATCTCAGTCATTTTCTACCAAAAATTATATATATATAGGGCCTATGTATGTACACGTCCCGCGTGGGACATGGGTGTTCCCTAGCGGGAGTTTCTTAACCAAGCTAATTTAGTTACGTTTATTTAGGTAAATACAGATGTCAATGAGTGACATGTAGTTGGACATCACCTTAATGAGACATCTAGTAGGCAACTATGGTACTTATTACTTGGAGGAATGAAAGTCGGTTAAATTTTACACAGAGACATTTTTATTCAGGCTTTAGGTTCTTTTACGGGTCTAAAAATCTTCAGACCCGGAACCCACGATTTAAAGTCCCTCTCATAGGACTTGGTAAAGTAAAGGTAAAGTGATCCCACCACAGGCCTCAGGATGCCTTTGAGGTAGTAGGAGATTAAGGCTCCCACTTTTTCTGAACAATCGACATTTGATGTCAGCCGGGTTGTCAGCCCTGCGAGACGGCCGTCTTTACCCCCAGAACAAGCGTCTGGGACTCATTTCCGTTTGAGGCTGAGTCGACACCAGGGTCATAGTGCCGCCAAAAGATTTGGGTCAGTTTAAAAATCCTGACCCCACCGGCCTCGAACTCCGGCTTGTAGCGTATTGCCTTAAGCACTACGCTACAGCGTGCCCCCTCAGAGGACTTGACCCTTAGATTTTCCGATTATAAAAATTCATCGACCCCACCCGGGCCTGAACCCGCGACCCTCGAGACTAGGGGCAATTTTATAAATATAGGCATTATTTATCTTGGATATCTAAACTGGAAAGTGAGCAACACACCTCAAAACATTCACATCAAAATATTATAATCGTTTTTAGTGTTTTTTTAATTTCTTTATTTGGAATCATGTGTAATATATGTAAGGCTTTACATTTCAAGTGGGCTGCAGGTAGCCTATATCCGATTCAGCCTATTTTTATATCGATTGTTAGACCTGTTATACGCACTTTAACATTTTTGATTTCCTATCTTTTTTATCCCTTAGCTCTCCAAGCATCTGAAATGTTGTCTTAGCACCGTTTGGAAGACAGGCGAAAAGGTACATTGTCTCTGCTTTGTAGCCTACAATACTTTGTCCATCTCATCACCCCTTTATATTTCTATTCGCTTCCATTTACTATTTTCTCACCATAACTTAAACACACGATAAAAAAAAAAGTTTAACTCTAGCTGTACTTCTACATCGAACATCCTCATCCTTCATTGATTTAGCCACCCGACTCTGGAATTCCCTCCCAATCAAAGACTGCCCGACTCCAAAACTGTTTAAAAATCTCATTAAATATTTCCTTAGACAATATAGTATTTAACAATGTTCTGATTATATTTTTATTATTATTTTATATTTTGCACTTTCTTTACCAAGTCAATTATTTAATCAAATTATAGATTAATATTATTTATATTATTGTTTTATTTTTTTTTATTTCCTTATCTTCTATAAGTTATTTGTGTAGCCTATGCCCATTTGTATTATTAATCAAGTTGTAATTAATACTCATATTTGTTAACGTATGTACTCGTATGTATAAATAATCCACAGGCGAAGTGAATGAAAGCAGTAGGTATTTCATACGTCATGACTTGTTTTATTCTCAGGTGGTATTCCATTGTATCGCTTGCAATTCCCCATGCCCCACTTCGTCCCGTGCTTTCATTCACTTCGTCTGTGGACTAACTCCAGTGAAGTGGAGAGAAGACCTTGCTGTCTTGACTCCATCAGGTAAAATAAACTATTATTATTATTATTATTATTATTATTATTATTATATTATTATTATTATTATTATTATTATTATTATTATTATTATTATTATTATGGGAGAAAATGGTTGGTACGGCCTTGAGAAGGATACAGATGCCGACTATGTATACCTTAATAAATCTCGAGTAATGCCACTGCGACTTTTTTAGCAGCTCTGCCAGCAAGTCCTAATCCTACGTTCTCGTCGTGCTCCCTGACTGCAGTCGTAATAGACTGTAGCTAACAGGATGGGACGAAAGACGAGTACTCAGCGCCTTAAAACTGAGACCTGTCGGCTAAGGGAGCAAACCCTAAAAAAAAACCAGATTCTCCATGTTTGGGGGTTAGGCGTCAGACTGGCAACCTGGCCCTGGAAAAAAGTATATCGCTACGTATTTCAGTAAAATATATCAGCCGATGGATTTAAATATGACAGATTTAAGCTACGAAAATGGACATTTGCTATTGGCACATGGAATGTTCAAGGCTTGAACACTAAAGAACAAGAAGTAATAGATGAGATTACAACAATGAATGCAGATATTATGGTGCTCTCAGAAACAAAAAAGAAAGGGAAACGACAGGAAAAATTAGTAAATTATACACATATCTGGAGTGGAGTACCAAAAACTAGTAGAGCAAAAAGAGATATATCCATTTTAATAAAAAATAAGTTGGTAAAAATGTTTTGGGAAGAAATTGATGAAAGAATTATTAAGTTAAATCTCAAACTTTTTGGGATAGAGCTCATAATAACAGGAGTATATGTCATAAATGAGGATGCAAGCCATAGAGAAAAATGAATTTTTTGACAAACTGTCAGAAATTTTGGACAAAATAAAAAAAAAAACATCAAGAAGTAATAATAACAGGAGATTTTAATAGTCGAGTAGGAAGTAGAATGAAAGATGAAGTGATTGGACCATTTGGGGATAAAGTGGAAAATGACAATGGAGATAGATTGATAAGTTTATGTAAACAACATGGCTATATGATAATGAATAGTTTTTTCCAACATCGGGAAATACATAAATACACATGGGAACAGCAAAAAAAAAAAAAAAAAAGTCTCAAATCAATAATTGATTATATATTGTGAAACAAAAACATGATATGATAGTGAAAGATGTTAGAGTGTATAAAAAACCAGATTGCGGAAGTGATGCTTATATATATGCTTTTGGGAAAATTCTTATTAACAAGTAGGAAGAATCAAAATATTGAAGTAACGGAAGACAGAATAAATACACCCTCTTTGAATGAACAAAGATATAAAGTAAGTTTACTCTATGATGAGAGTATAAAAAATAATTTTCAATCAAGATTAAAGGAAAAACTTAATTTAAATTTAAATAAATGTGCAGTGGAAATGTATGATCAACTAAAGGAAAGTATACATTCAGCAGCTTTAGAAGCACTTGGGACAGAAAATCTAGAAGTAAAAAGAAATAATGAATGGTTTAATGCAGATATTAAAAAAATTAGTAGAAGAAAAAAAGAAAGCACGGATGAAATGGTTATCAGATCACTCAACAACATCTCGAAATGAATATATCACTTTAAAACATAAAACAAAGGCGGAAGTGAGAAGAACAAAAAATGAGTACTGGGATAATATATGCTCGAATATAGATCATTCGATTGGATATGCTAGATCCAAAGAAGCTTGGAAAACATTACAAAATATCAGGATATCAGAAAGAAAGAAGATAAATATTCAGTTGATAAGACCATCAGAATGAATGCAACATTATAAAGGTTTACTTCAAGAAAATAGAAATGAGTTTCAACTTCAAGATACGGATGTAGAATATAAATTTGAACCTCCAGAAATAACAGAAGATGAAGTTAGAAGAGCTTTGAAAGAGGCAAAAAATGGGAGAGCACCAGGACCAGGAAATATTCAAACGGAACTCCCAAAACATGGAGGAGATATTATAGTAATGTTTTTAACAAAACGTTTTAATAAAATTGAAATTGGAGACGATATCCCAGAAGACTGGAATTTATCGTACATTACTCCTATTTTTAAAAAAAGGTGATAAAAAACTGTGTTCCAATTACAGAGGTATAAGCGTTATACATTCAACAGCTAGGATTTTTAGTAAAATTATAAATTTTAAACTTAAGGAGAAAAAAGATAACTTAAGAGAAGAGCAATTTGGATTCCGGAGTGGAAGATCATGTATTGATAATATTTTCTGTATTAGACAATTACAAGAAAAAAATCCTAGTAAAAAATAAAGAACTACATGTGACCTTTATTGATTTAGAGATGGCATATGATAGTGTACCTCGACAATTGTTATGGACGGCAATGAGAAATATGAATATCTGTGATAAATGGATCAATATTGTTAGGAGGATCTATAGTAATACAAAAGGTAAATTAAAATACAGAATAATTTAACAGAGGTATTCACAGTGAATAAAGGCCTTAACCCTTAATTAGCAAAACACAAATTTCTTCTGTTACTTATTTGAATGTCCCTCCATGGTATCTTTACCTTGTCGTGGTGGAGTGGCTTGCGTGCCTAAATGATCCTGAGATTTATGCCGGCGGTAGCATTGCTGCCGATAGGGTTACCCATGCCGGACTGGTGGAAGGTGATAGGCCAGACGAAAAAAGTACCTTGGGCGAAATAGTGACGATCCTTCACCGTAAAAATACAACCGTCAAGAAATGCGGACATGGGTTCAACTGGGGTAAAATTTTCCGGAGGTCAAATAGTCCCCCATTCGGATCTCCGGGCGGGGACTACTTCAGGGAACCCATGCCAAAGGCTCAAACACAGGGACATGTTCCTAGGAACATGGAATGTTAACACTTTATACAATAGCGGGGCACTAGATATATTAACGCGGGAATTAGATATATCGCCCTTGGATATAGTCGCTTTACAGGAAGTTAGGTGGCCAGAAGAAGGTAGTCAGGAATCAGGAACATTTGCATTATACTACAGGGGTGCAGAAAGACCTGCATTTGGAACGGGTTTTTTAGTCAGAAGGAGGATCCTATCCGCTATCCGAGATATTAAGTTTGTTAGTGATAGGATATCATACATAATTCTAAAGGGTAAACAACATGATTTTATAATTGTAAATGTACATGCCCCCACAGAAGATAAAGATGACAAGATCAAGGATGAGTTCTATGAAGAATTAGAATGCTTATTTGATAGTCTTTCACGATATCATATGAAAATTGTCTTAAGAGATTTTAATGCAAAAGTGGGGCGGGAAGATATATTCAAACCAACAATAGGCAAATTCAGTCTTCATGAAGATAGAAACGACAATGGGGTTAGATTAGTCACCTTCGCCACATCAAAGAATCTCATTGTTAAGAGCACAACATTTCGGCATAAGGATATTCATAAATACACCTGGACGTCTCCAGATGGCGAAAATGGTTACCAAATAGATCATGCATTAGTGGACAAACGCTGACACAGTAACATCATCGATATTAAATCAGTTAGAGGGACAGACTGCAATTCGGATCATCATCTGCTCAGGGTGAAAATCAGACAATAGCTATCGTTTATGAGAGGAACAAACACTAAAGACGATTCTGTAAAATTAGAATTAAAAAACTTGAGAAATGATGAAATGCGGCAAGAATACCAAATCAAAATTGCTAATAGATTTGAAGTACTATAATCTTCAGATGACAATGTGGCAAACGAAGAAGAAACTGATATAAATAAAGAATGGGAGGCTATAAGAGATACTATTAAATTATCAGCATCAGAAAGCATTGGTTGTTTAAAAAAGAGGCAACACAACAAATGGTTTGATGAGGAATGTGCCGACATTGTTAAGAAAAGAAAGATAGCAAAAATGAAATGGTTACACGAGCCAAATGAGGTAAATTTAGAGCAATTGGGTAGTACGGGAAACCACCAAGTCTGTACAGAGTAAAAAGAGGGAATATTTGAGAGAGAAGATTAATGATCTTGAAATGAACGCAAAAAATAGGAACATTAGAGAATTACATCAGGGGAATTAGTATAGAGAATAAAGGGTTTCAGGCTAGAACAAACATAATTCGGAATGAAAATGGGGATATGATTGCAGATTCCAGGAGTATATTAAATAGATGGAAACAAGATGGCAATCGCAGTGAATACACATGTAGAAAGCGCTCTGCAAAAATTGAAAAGTATAGCGGAAAATAAATGGATATCTGAAGAAAGATGTGAAGGAAGATTTATTAAATGCGGTGAGTACCTTGGATGAATATTTCAGTAAAATAAGTGAAAAGCAGAATAGGGTAAATCCCGAGAACAATAACCTATCAAATGAATCAGAAAATGTATACATGAGCGAAGCAAATGTGTCGGCAGAGGGAGAGGACAGCTTGGCAGCGGGACATGTGGCGCTATCTAGTGACAGTAAGGAAGAAACACCACGCGACCACCAACCAGTACCGACAACTTGGGGAGAGACTGGAAACCACAACAGCAGCCAGATCTCAACTAGCATTCCGCTACAGGAGAAAATCATGAACAGTGTTGCAATGAAGATGAATGAAATGATCGATATGTTTACTAACAATATAAGGAACATGATAAAGGCAGAAGTTGAAGGCAACTACCAATAACAAACGCCGACAGTAGACCAAGATCACATACAAACAGTAATAACAGAGACCTACAACAGGAAAACAAATAAAGAACAGCCACCTCCATCTCGTAAGGAATCGCGTGAACACGACTACAACCCAGAATCGGATATTAACGAGGGGGAATGGACACAAGTAACTGGCAGGAGAACAAGAAGGCAAGCAAGACAACAAAATTCAGTGAGCGGCTCTGGACAAAGAGATGAAGACCTACAAGCTGCAGACAGGAAAGCCTGGCTCTTCGTGGGACGCCTGAAGCCACAGACAACACCGGAAGCCATGAAGAAATTCCTAACTAAAAGAGGAATCAAGGAAAATGTGACCTGCGAAGAAATCACAAATAACTATAACACTAGAGCATTCAAAGTTGGTATCCCCTACGACTACCTAACCAGGGTTAATGAAGAGGATTTCTGGCCAACAGGAATAGTCGTCAGGCGATTCAAATTTCGCGCCTTTCGCCCCCAAAGGGTATTTGAAGGTTACGGCCTCGAATAACGAGCAAAATAAACTCATAAAAAGAAGCAGCCAAAACAGAAAAGACGCACTAGGAAATTTAAAAATCTTATTATGGAACATAGAAGGTATAAAAAGTGCAATGACCATGAGCCCGGAAAATTTCCTAAAAGAGTACGACATAGCAATCCTGACCGAAACCTTTCTAACAGAGAACTGGCAACATCCAAATTTCTATGCAACACACCTTATGGCTAGACAAGGCGAAAAAGGCAGACCATCTGGAGGGATAACTATCTTACTAAAACCACATCTGAGACCCATTATAGCAACAAAACAACAGGAAAACACCCTACTACTCGAAACGGACTACCTAGTGATAATAGCTGCATATTTCAAACCGAACATGACAGCAATTGACATAATGGATGAACTAGGCCAAACCATCACCCAGTACAAGCAGGACAAACCAATAATCATCGCGGGAGATCTAAACTGCAGACTAGACTCCCAAAACTATAAAACAAAGTTGGTATTGGAAAAACTACAAGAGGAAGGATTCACATTATTAAACAACCCTAAGATACCTACATACATCTCTCACAATGGCAAGAGTGCAATAGATATCGCACTCACAAAAGGTACTATAACAGGAAATATAACTACATTATGGAATGCAAACCACTCGGCATTAAGGAAACATATACCACTAGAAATAAATATTCAAGGTAAATGGGAAAAGACACAGGAAGAGACAACACAACACCTATCAAGGAAGATAGACATAGGAAAAGTAGAAGCTAAGATAGAGACAAAAACGCAAATAGAAACGTTAATAGAAAATGAGCGACTGGAGGAAGCTACTCAAATGTTAGGCGAAATACTAAGACAAGCCACGAATCACCGAATCAAAAGAAGAGCAAAACCCTGGTTCGATAATGAATGCTACAGACTAAGAAGAGATACCTTAGATACTTTACAACAACTGAAACAAAATACCGAGAACCACGCTCTTCTACTCACATACGCCGAGAAGAGGAAACACTACAAGAGAATAATAAAAGAAAAGAAAAGCGCCTTCTTGGAGGAAGAGGGCAGGATGCTAGCGGAGGAGGCCAAGAAAGACCCACATTTAGCACTCCGCCCAAAGAAACAAGCGCAAACACACTACATTGACATGGAAATATGGGAGTCGCATTTCAACAACATACTCAATAAAGAGGGACCAATCTGCGGCAAAAGGAACCCTCAAGAAATTTTAAACACCAATACCCACAAACTGGATACCCCTGACCACAGAAGAAGTTGGATATGCAATATGTAACTCCAAAAACAAGAAAGCAGCGGGCCCGGACGGAATATACAATGAATACATAAAAGACACGGCACATCTGTTAGACCAGGTTTGGACAAAATTATACAACAAATGCATACAAACAGCCTCCATACCTGAACAATGGAGAAAATCAATTGTCAAGGTATTATATAAAGGGAAAGGAAACCCGAAAGACCCCAACAAATATAGAGGTATCGCTCTGGAAAATTGTCCCTTCAAAATTTTCACCAAATTAATAACAGGACGAATAAGGGAGGAAATAGATGAGCATCTACCAGAAAATCAATTCGGGTTTAGAAAAGGAAAGTCAACTCTAAACGCAATCGAACTCTTGTTGAAACATATTTGGGAAGCATTAGAAGACAGAGAGAAATTTTATACCGTCTTCATAGACTTCACGAAGGCCTTCGATCTACTAGACAGGCAACTAGTGATAGAAAAACTAAAGGAGACACTAGGAAACAACAACATATGGACGAACCTCATCAATACACTGCTGAGCTGGAATGAAATATATGTCTCAGATAACATCGTCATGTCAAAACCGATCATTCAAACAAATGGAGTACTGCAGGGCGATCCACTTAGCCCCTTACTGTTTATACTAGCAACCGAAGAAATCCTTAGAATTACCCAAAAAGATGGTATCTTCTCGTGCGCATATGCGGACGACATCGTAATCGGTTCCAGAGACATAACAACACTTCAGGAAACAATACACGAAGTGGAAAAATGGTGCTCCAAGAACAAGCTGGACATTAATATATCAAAAACGGACACAATGATCTTCAGAAACGGAGGAAGAGCCGCCATAAATGAAGAGATATACATAAGGGAAACTAAACTGAAAATAGTACCAGACTTCAAATACCTAGGTATCACGCTACAAACAAGCGCAAAATGCTTCACAAAACATATCACAGAAAAGACAACCCAGGCAATAATGGCAATGCACGAAATAAGAAACATTAGATCTCTCACCTTAGAGACGGCAATGCTATTATTTAGAGCAAAAATTCTACCAATACTGACATACGGCATAGAAATCATATGGACACATTTAACAATGAAGAATCTTTCCTCTCTAGAAAGGGTGAAAGCGAGATATATAAAGGCAGTATTAGGAGTGTCAAAAGTAACACATTCAAGACTCGCATACCTACTGGCGAAGGAAACTTTCCTCATCGACGACCTCAGAACAAGCGTACTCTTGCCCAGCACCAGCGCATCTGAGCAGCTGCTAGCAACATTGAACAGAAAAAGGGAAGAAATACATCCAGAATTCTACAGCACCGGGGCAATGGTGGACCGTGCGTGGACAAAAGAAAATTTCGAAATGAGACACGTCATCACTAGGTTGGCAGTCCATGGATTCCACCACCTGATATGCAGCAACACAAAATTTCATGAAGCAAATATAGACTGTAAATGTACGCTATGCGAAAAATCGTGTGACCGATATCACATTGAGCTATGCACAAAAAGAACAAAGACAATGTGTGAATATGCAAATATGTAAATTTAAATTGTATTCTACTTTAATCCTGGCTATTTGGCTGCAATAAAAAATTATTATTATAAAAGTTACTTTAATCAGCTATTAAATGTACATACAGAACAGAACATCGAGCAGGATAATTTACAGACAGCAGAAATACTAGTCGCAGAACCAAGTGCATTAGAGGTTGCAATGGCGATTGAAAAATTGAAGATGTATAAAGCATCAGGTTCAGATGATATCCCAGCAGAACTGATAAAATCAGGGGGAGAAAAATTGATGGACAAGATACACTGGATGCTTAGTATGATTTGGGAAAAAGAAGCTCTTCCAGATAAATGTAAAGAATCAATTATCGTACCAATTTATAAGAAAGGAAATAAAACTGATCGCAACATCTACAGGGGCATCTCATTACTTTCAACTTCGTATAAAATTCTAACAAATATATTAGTCAGCAGACTTACTCCCTATATTGATGACATTCTAGGAGATCATCAATGTGAATTTAGAAGAAACAGGTCTGCAACAGATCAGATTTTTAGTGTAAGACAGATTTTAGAAAAGAAATGGGAATATAATGGTATTGTACATCAACTATATGTAGACTTAAAAAAAAAAAAGCATATGATTCAATTAAGAGGGAGAAGTTATATAGTATCCCGCTGGAGTTCGGAATTCCTAGAAAGTTAGTTAGACTTATACGAATGTGTCTAAATGGCACAAAGAGTTGGGTGTGTGTAGGCAAACAGTTTTCGGACAATTTTGAAATCCAGAATGGGTTGAAGCAAGGAGATGCACTATCTCCTCTACTATTTAATTTTGTACTAGAGCATACCATTAAATCTTTAGAGAATGAAGAAGGCTTACAACTCAATGGTATTAATAAGTTGTTAGTTTATGCTGATGATGTAGTACTATTGGCCGATAGCGAGGAGATACTAAAGGACAACACGCACACACTATTGAGTAACACTACTGTAGTGTGTAGGGAGAGGGTGTTGGAGTTTGCAGTTCTTGGGAATTGCTGAGCTACATAGTACATCAGGTCGCTCATTCCTGACGACCCCACAGTTGGTCCACGGGCTCCATGAGCCTAGCCGAGAGGACTGCTGTCGCAGATCCACCGACCATTCCCCTGTTCTGCCTCCAGGGACGTGGCATACAGGCAGCAAAGACTTTGTAAGAGATGTGATTTATGCATATTCTACGCCCATGAACTGGTTAACATTGAAATGTTATTATTTTTTTTGTTCGCCTTGGTCTTCCTCTTGATTTATGCTCAATCTTCTGTATCCAGCCAAATGTTTCCAAACTCACATTAAAATTTTACTTTTACATTTTACTCCAAATCAATTTAGCCTATCGTCTCTGAGATAATTTATAGTTTCAAAAGTGTCTACTAAAAACATTTTGTTTTGTCAATTTAAATGTTTCTATGAAATGGAATTATTTCTAATACCATTTCAGTTTCTAAATATGTTCCTCCATTAATCCTAATAATTATGTATGTATAAAATATATATACACAATAATTCTGCCCGAGGGCAGTTCCTTCACTGCAATCATACCATTTTTATGCTATGGTTTGCAGGTTTACTAGGGAATTGTAGATGTTGCTTTCCACACCGGTGAAGGTTGATGATGATGATAATGATAAAGATGATGATGACCATATGATTTCGGGGATCGTTTGGGCTTAAAGATTTCCTGACATTTGTCTTACAGGTAAGGAAAACCCCCGATAAAAACCTCACCCAGATAAACTGTCCTGACCGGGGATCAAACCCGGGCCCGCTGCGCGACAAGACAGCACGCCACCTCGAGACCACAGGGGTGGACTTACATATACACACCTTTCATGAGAAATGCCCTGTCTCGATTCAAAATTTTAAACAACAAAATGTAAGAAAAAGTTGACCTACCTCGGGTACAAATTGTTTTTTTTTTCATAATTAGATATCACTGATAAAATACAGATACTAAAACGTCGTTCTGGCTTACTCAGGTGGTAGTATGCTTGCTTGCTGATTAACAGGCCCATTTTCGGTACCCGGCCAGGTTCAAAATTGCAACTGTTAAATTAATTTAATTAATCTAAGATAGGCCTATTAGATTAAAGTTTTATAAAACATTCGCAGTTCTGCATTATTTTATGGGAGTGAAACTTGGGTAATGACCAAAAAATTACAAAGTAGAATAGAAAGCGTAGAAATGAACTTCCTTTGAAGAACAAAAGGCTGCACAAGATTGGATCGGATAAAGAATGGATATATAAGAACAGAGTTAAATATACATGCATTGAATGATAGAATAAAATAATTTAGAGATAAATGGTTTAGACGTGTAGAAAGAATGAATGTAACAATGTTACCAAAATCAGCATTTAACTACAAGCCAAGAGGTACAAGGAACGTAGGAAGGCCAGTGAAAAGGTGGACAGAACAACTGTGAGGCGGAACAGGCAATTTACCTAGCGAAATGAAGTGAAGAATCTAATTGTAAAATGTTCAATCTCGAGGCCAGGAGGGGTGGTGGTGTACAATTTTAATCGCTAGAATATACACCTGATTCATGCATTAAATTGGAAACCCCTCCGCAGTATATTATGCTGAGAAGACATGTGGTTACTGTTCGTCGCGCCAGGTAGGACGTAAAGGTACGTACACACTTGCGCGCCGCGCGCGCCCACCATGATCCATTCATTGTCGGTTTTTTCCACGAACACTTTGATCGTTCGCTGTTTAGATTTGGACGGGTACTTGAGAGGTTTGTTGTTTTCGGCGCGCACCTTATTATTATTATTATTTGAGTATGGAGTGGTCAGAGGGAAACATGTTAAAACTTATTATACCTTTTTTAAAATTATTTTTCACTGAAAGTAATTACAAAGAAATAAACGTTATCTCAGTCAAAACATAAATTTATTGTGTCGACGTTTCAATCTCCTTATGTGAGATAATTTTCAAGACATGTAAATTTATAAACAACCATGTCTTGAAAATGATCTCAGATAAGGAGATTGAAACGTCGACACAATAAATTTATGTTTTGACTGAGATAACGTTTATTTCTTTGCAATTATATATAATGTTAAAACTTATTGATATTTATAGAAACAAACAATCATTGTGGGATCCTCAACATAAGGATCATTTTAAAAAATCATTGAAAGGAGATGATGCCTGAAGGGAAATAGGAGATAAAATGGATATATCTCCGGATACATGCAGGAAGAAGATAATTACTTTACTTGCTTCCTACCGGCGAGAAAAAATTAAAATATTGTTGACACATAACTTAGTATTGTTGGTTTAGCGCTACAAAATAGTAAATAGTTAAGATCGTCAGGTCAATTTGCACGTTGATGTCTATCGACATTTTTTAATCTAAGGAATAAAAAAAAGATTTCACAATATTGTTACAGCATGCCCGTTTTTTTTCAATGTTATGTGTTTTTTTTTTTCGTGTGTACTACACACATTCATTTCATAATGTTATATATGAAGTATCACAAAACAATAGAATATATAAACACATACCAGTAATAAGCGTATTGTGTAAGATGACCAGACGTCCCGATTTTGGCGGGACAGTCCCGATTTTTAACAATTTGTCCCGCGTCCCGCGGCATTTTAAAATAAGTCCCGATTTTTGGGAAAGAATACACGACAAGCTAGGGAACGGCGGGAGAACGGAAAGGGAATATACGGTTTTTGGCGCCCATGAGTTTTATATTACTTTTGTTAATTTTATAATGTAATAATAACAAATCATTGTTTAGAACTGCTTATCAAAGTTTACATTGTTGATTCGACCACCATTGTTTGGTAAATAAAGTGTGGACATAAAAAAATCGCAATTGAGTGTTAAGACTTTGAAAGCTATTTAAAGTGTGAAATATAATTTAACAAATTCTTGTGAAAAAATTCATGACCTTTTAAACAACGACAGCAATCTACTTAAAAAATTCACTCAAATGAGAAATATGCCAAAGAATAAAATAATACTGGTACTATAGGCTACATCCCTCCATGGTATTTTGAGGAAGTGGCTGAATTCAAATACCTAGGAACAATAATCACAAACAGGAATGAGATGCACAAAAAATTAAACATAGGCTCAATTCTGGAAATGCGTGCTATTATGCATTGCAGAGACTCTTGATGTCCCAACTCCTTTCAAAAACGTTGATCTGAAAATATCATCATCATCACTCCAGGGATTAGGCAATTGCCCGTTCCGACTTCATAATGCATCAGCCCAACGTCTTCTAGGTCTTCCAACATCACGCCTTCCTCTTGCTTGATAATTTCTTGCTAACAATGGATATCTCTCCTTACTCATTCCATCCATGTGATCAATCCATTTCTGTCTGTAATTCGTGACTTTATCCAATAAAGGCTGTACTTTCAATTCTTCTCTTATATCCTCATTTCTTATTCTGTCAAGTCTTGTACATCCTTTTACTTGTCTTAGGAACCGCATCTCTGCCGTCTGTATTCTATCCTTCTGTTTTTTCACTGGAGCCCAAGTTTCACATCCATACAATATTGTGGGAACCGCCATAACTTTATACATTTTTATCTTTGTTTCTTTTCTAATTTTATTTTTGAATGTTTTCTGTATTGTTCCACACACCGTCTGAAATTTATTTATTTTGGAGTCAAAATCTCTTTCCACATTGTAGCCAACATCACAGCCCAAATATTTGAAACTAGACACCTGTTCTACACTTTGATTTTCTAAAATAATTTTGGATCTCACTGGATCTCTTCCTCTAAAAGCCATGGTCTTCGTTTTCCTTACAGAAATCTTTAGATCGTATAACTTACATATTTCATTTAATGCATGCATTGATTTCTGTAAGTCGTCTTCATTTTTCTGTATTATGATTACATCGTCAGCAAATAGAAGATTATTTATGCACACTTTATTATCCATTCTTATTCCTGGATTTACTAAAACATTCCATTTATTTAAAATATCGTCTATATATATATTAAACAAAGTGGGTGATAAACTACATCCTTGTCGTAATCCAGTATTTGTTTTGATTGCATCTGTTTTTTGAATCCAGTATCTATAATTATATTTGTGTCTTCATATAATTTCTTTATTGTTTCAACAAGGCACAGCGGGTATCCTTTCATTCGTAATATTTCCCATAATTTTTGTCTGTTTACTCGATCGAAGGCCTTATCCATATCTATAAATCCTATGTGAGTTTCTAAGTTATGTTCTCTTCTCTTTTCTATGAGTTGTTTCAGTGTAAAGACATTGTCTATACATGACCTTCCCTTTCTGAATCCACTTTGATTTTCACTTATTATTACTTCTGTTATGTTTCTCAATCTATTATTTATTATTTTCGTATATATCTTGTAGCCAGTATTCATTAAGCTAATCCCTCTGTAATTCTCGCAATTTCTCCGGTCTCCTCTTTTGAATATATTCTTCACAATTGCTGTTTTCCAAGTGGTTGGAATCCCATAGGTCTGCCAACATATATTAATTAGATGGAGTATTTGTAGTTTACACTGAAAATATATAAAACTATTATTCTACCAGTTATATTATATGGATGCGAAACATGGATTCTTACTTTAAGAGAGGAAAGGAGAAGATTTGAGAATAAAGTACTTAGGAAAATTTTTGGACCAAAGAGAGATGAACAGACAGGTGAATGGAGAAGACTGCATAACAATGAACTACATGGTCTTTATAGGAAGCCAGATATAATAAGAACAGTTAAGTCTCGTAGACTGCGATGGGTAGGACATGTTGCACGTATGAGGAAGGAAAGACTTGCATGGAAGCTTCTTGTAGGAAAGCCAGAGGGAAAACGCCCAGTTGGTAGACCAAGAATGAGGTGGGAGAATAACAATAACTATGATTTGAGGGAAGTAGATTATACAGGGAATGATTGGAAAGTATTACCTCAGGATAGGGATGTATGGAGAGCGTATGTCCGCGCGGCCATGAACCTACGGGTTCGATAGTGCCAGTGAGTAAGTAAATACTATAAACTACATAATTTTGTAATGCATTACATTTGTAAATTGCACTTATGTTGATATTAAAATTAATATATTATAATACTATTTTTGAGTTCTATAAAAATGTTTGTTCTCCATAGAGTATCTTTACTTTTATAATCTATAGAATCAAATAAGACCAACATATTTTTTTCCATATTTCATAATATTTTGGCGAAATGTTTATATTTTAGTAAAAATTTAATATTCCTTCATATTTTTCAATTTTTTGAAAATAAAATTTCAATAATTGGTTAAAAACATTTCTGAAGTGATTGTAGTTTTGAAATTATTTGACAATGTATTATGGTATACAGGTAAAAATTCCTCAGTATCCCATCCACAACAAAATAAATAATTTTGATAAAAGAAAATAATTGAATAAGGAGACATGGAATGACCAAGTGTAGGCCTTTGTCTCTGCAAAATGTCTACTGAAGGTTTGTGGGTTTCCTATGGATCGCAAGAGGCTCGTTGAAATTAATAATTTCGACGATCATAACACGAACGGCGCGCGCGCCGCGCGTGTTCGTGGCGCGCATATGTGTACGTACGTTAAAGCCACTAGGTGCATTTCGATAGGAATAGGCTACTGGGTTTCACCTTCTCCGTTCTCATCATGTTTCCTTATACAACACACTTTACACTACACAAGTACACTCCTCTCTGTACACAAAACAAGGATACATAATCTCCAAGAAGTTTCCCGAAGTTGTGCGCATATTCATTAACGCCATCTATCCACCCTACGTCGAACCCAAAGCACGAAAATTTCAGACAATCAAACATACACATAATAAAAAAATGGGGATAATAATTAATAAAATTATGAAATATTCCATTATTACAAAGTCATACAAAACTTTAGCAAGACCAGAATTAACTTATGTTACGGAAAGTTTTGAAGAGGTGGCTGAATTCAAATGACTAACCTAGGAACAATAATCACAAATAAGAATGAGATGCACAAAGAAATTTAACATAGGCTTAATTCCGAAAATGCATGCTATTATCCATTACAGAGACTCTTGACGTTCCAACTCCTTTCAAAAAACGTTAATCTGAAAATATATAAAAATATTATTCTACCAGTTACATAATACGGATGCGAAACATGGACTCTTTAAGGGAGGAAAGGAGATTACGAGTATTTGAGAATAAAGTTATTCGTAAAATTTTTGGACCAAAGAGAGATGAACAAACAGGTGAATGGAGAAGACGACAAGACAGTGAACTACATAGTCTTTATAGGAAGTCAGATATGATAAGAACAGTTAAGTCTCGTAGACTGCGATGGGCAGGACATGTGGCACGAATGGGGAATGAAATATGTGCATGGAAGCTTCTTGTAGGAAAACCAGACGGGAAGCTTGCAGTTGGTGGACCAACAATGAGGTGGGAGAATAACATTAATTATGATTTAATGGAAGTAGATTATACAGGAGATGATTGGAAAACGTTAGCTCAGGATAGGGATGTATGGAGAGCTTATGTCTGCGCGGCCATGAACCTACGGGTTCGACAGTGCCAGCGAGTTAGTTAGTTACGGAAGTGATGCATGGACGGTGAGATATAAGGACATCCATTGAACCAGAGCCAACGAGATTAACAGTATGTTATTTCCCGATGAGATCACAAAAGAAATTGCGGGGTCCTACGAGGACTTCAGTGAGAATCACTTACAAGGGAAGTACTTATGTTGGACCAGTTGGATTGTAACAAAAATTGGAGGATGTGTTAATTAATTGACATTAAATATGACATTAGTCATTTTGCTGCAAATTTAGTAAAACTCGTGTTATTTGTCATTAAATTTCAATCACGTCTCATTGACCGGTTCGTAACGGCACGGTTGCTCATTGCAGCTGGTTTCAAGCACAAGTGCTGCTAGCGATAGCGGTGCGAATAATGTAAATATTAACATTAATAACTATTTTTGATTACATTATATAGATAGCAGAGCACTGTATACTTTTTTTTACTTGAAATTCAAGAATCGGTTATAATTTCGTGTACTGGAGTAACAAAAACAAATTATCATTTACCATAACATCAATGGTGATAATGAGGGTCTTCGATGAAATGGTTGTAACAAAGTTTTTGCGAACACCATCAGCATCTGATGATAGCAATCCTGAAGCAGTTATATGTGGCACAATCACTAAAGCCAATGTCAAATGCATTTTCAATCACATTTGTGAATCTCGTTACACTTTGGTCCACGTTAAGCCAGACTTTTTCCAAGCATAAATACGCATATCTTTGTAAATTTCTGCTGACAATTAATTATATACAAGGAAATGCAGTTTTATAATAAAGAATCTACCAGACAATTTCACGTCACCATCTGATTTTAGACGCACATATTCTTCAAGTTGCCGCACATAGATCTTATATTGACGAAAAAAAAACATAAAGTGGTTGTATACATTTGGTGGCTCCTGTAGGAATAATTTTCAGCCTTACATTTTTAAAGGGGTAAACAGGTAAACAGTCCTGTAGCAGTTGTTCGTCCATATGCCCGAATCACGAATCGCATATTAAAAGTGAATCAATTTCAATGTTTTCACTAAACACATGTTTTAATGTTTTCAAATGTTCTTTTGTCATTTTTCCTCTGGAACTACAGTCAACATACACATTTGGAGGTGTATTCTGTTCTATTTTCTTCTGAACTTTGGGCCCAAATTTGTTTCCAGTAGGTTCTTGAAAACAAGGGTACAACCTCTTCCCAAGTTGCCCACACATTGAAATAAGAACATCTATCGTGTAAGAATGTGCAGTTCCATGTAGGTTTTGAACTGTAGCAACAGTGAGCTTTTTGCCTTTGACTGCCAGTGTTCTGTTTTCTGTCATTTCATAATTAAATTGACTTTGGTCACAGTTCCGCACATTCTTTGTTGATATACAGTTTTCTTGAATGGTCTGATTAACGTCTCTCACAAATTTATTTGCATTTTCAATAGTTGAATTTCGTTTTCAATGCCCTTGACAGTAACAAATTTGGTAAGTTTTCTTGAAGAAATATTGTTTTCTTTTTTGAAATTCGAAATGAATGAATTTGAAACTATAAATTCATTCAAACCCATTCCTTCACTCGAAAAAGTGCCGACGATTGTAAATGCCAACAGTGCACTGTCAATCCCCGATGTCGAGAATCTTAAAACTTATTCTTAATCTTAAAACTATGTAGTCTTTAATTTGGGCGATTTGTAGGGGTCCTTGTTTTTGAATTGTGAAGCTAGATAAGGTGTTTTATTTTCTATAATTTTACAATTATAAACTGTTCTTAAATTTCGGTTATTAATTAATGATGGTCATTTTTTATTATTTGTGAATAGGACTTCGGGCCAGATTTCCCTGACATCCTACATTCATAAATGTTTTCCAAAGTTTCTTCAGAATAGGCAGAAAGTACATTAGGACGTTTAAGTATTTTACCAGGAGACGGCTCAAAGCTACTTGAATTGTCACGTTCCTCACTGGTTATCCAATTCGAAATAATTTTGCTTCATTATAGTATTTGTGACCGTGTATAGTTGATAACCAAATATATGAACAAGAAGATGGAATCCCGATGGAATCTTCCACATCAGGTATAATGGCTGAAATATTTTTACAAGATTTGGAAATCAAATACTATGAAAATTTAATGAATCATTTCAATATAAAGCTAATTACAAAATTTGTGGATTACGTCATGATTATTTATGAAAATGAGAACAGAAAAGAAAAGAAAATTTTGCTAGAACTAAACAATATGCATCATAAAATAGAATTTATGGAGGAGATAGAATGTAATAAACAAAATAACTATGTAGACCTTACCACAACGAAAAACATAGAAAAGAAGAAACTTGAAATAAGTATTTTCCGCAAATCTACAAATAATATGCTCACCATTAATAACAAGTCTAGACACCCATACCAACATAAAATCAACACATTTAGTAGTTTAATCAATAGAATGTTAAAATTACCCTTGAACAAAACAAATTATAAAAAAGAATTACAATATATTAAAAACATGGCGAAAAGCAACGTTTCAACAAACAAATCAATGATAAGCTTATAAAGAAAAAAAAATGACGTAAACAAATATAACAAAACTAGAAAGAGAATCTAATAATAACAAAACATGGGTAACATTAACACACACAGGAAATGAAACCACAAAACTAGCCAGTACTTTGATGAAAATAAATAAAAAAAGGTACATTGATTATAAAACGGGAAACAAATTAAACAACATAATATACAATGGCATAGAAGAACACAGCAAATTCAACAAGGGAGTCTGCAAACTAACTTGTAAAGATTGTAATAAATGTTATATTGGCAGGACAAGCAGAAATTTCAATACAAGATATAAAGAACACCTAAAAGATTACATGCACGCGGACGATAAATCAAACTATGCTAAACATCTCATTAACGCTGGTCACCAAATGAACACAATTGAAAATACTCTCACGATAATCCACAGAGAAAACAATTCAGCTAGGATAAATATATTTAAAGATCTCGAAATTATAATCGAAATAAACAACACCTTACTTCTTAATGAGAACGCACCCCAGTAAAACCCATTATACGAAATCGTCAGAAACAAGTCAATTACTGCTACAAACAGTTGGAGTATACATCATCGTAAACAACGAGTAGCAGAAGCTGAACCTGCTGAAGATGGAAGTTAATTTCCGAAACCGCTCCAATTAATTGTATATACACCATTTTAACAAAGTTGAGGACGACGGCACCTGCCAACAGATACATTTTAATTTTTAACTTTTATCTTATGACTATTCACCTCAACGGAATTTGATATGAATTTTATTAGTATTGACTATTAATAGGCTGTTAGTTTATGCTGATGACATAGTATTATTGAGTGATAACGAGGCGATACTAAGGGACAACATGCGCACTCTATTGAATGACACTAAGAAATTGGGACTGGAAATAAACTTCAATAAAACTAAATATATGATCACAAATAGAAAATGCATTATATAATGGAAACGGACAACTAATGACAAATGAAGGAAATTTTGAAGAAGTATCTAGGAATAATAATTAGCCCTTCAAAAAGAAATGAGGTGCACAAAGCAATTAAACATAGGCCTAGGCTCGATTCTTTCGTCCCAACTCCTTTAAAAAAATGTTAAACTGAAAATATATAAAACATTAATGCTCCTAGTTATATTATATGGATGCGATACATGGACTCTAACTTTAAGGGAGGAAAGAAGATTACGAGTATTTGAGAATAAAGATCTTAGGAGAATTTTTGGGCAAAAAAGAGATGAACAGACAGGTGAAAGAGAAACAATATATAATAGCTACATGATATGTATAGGAAGCGAGATATAATAAGAACAGTTAAGTCTCGTAGACTGCGATGGGCAGGACATGTGGCACATATGGGGGATCAAAGAGATGCATTGAAGCTTATTGTAGGAAAACCAGAGGGAAAAAGCCCAGTTTATAGATCAAGAATTCGGTGGGATAATAAAATTATCCATGATTTGAGGGAAGTAGTTATACAAGGGATGATTGGAAAACATTAGCTCAAGTTAGGGATGTATGGAGAGCTTATGTCCGCGCTGCCATGGACCTACGGGTTCGATAGAGCCAGTGAATTAGTTAGTTATTAATAGGGAAAGGATTTTAAGGTGCAAATTTTGGTCGTAAAAGGGGGGAAAAAGTTTTGAAAATATATACAAAATGGTGCAAAAAAAGTGCTGCTGAAACAATTGAATTAAGGTTTAAACCAGTTACATGAACTCAGTTTATATAATATGCGTACCATTTTACACCAATTGTTTCTTCTTTATAGAGTCCATAAGAGGTAAATCATAGTTCGTTACTTTATTGCAATATTTACTTCACAGATGGAACATCGAAGAATGATGCAATCACTTTCGATAAATTACGTTTTGAATTCTGTAAGTGTATACAACGTATCCTTCTTAATATTCGCCATGTTATTGTTGTGAAAACTCAGTTGTAATACTAATAATAATACATTGTGGTTCAGACTAGTAAAACACACAGCCAATGAGTCGGTACATAGAAAGCTGTTTAAATTATTGCCAGTACTAAGTGAACATTTTAAAACTGTTACAGCAACACTGTTGAAATTTAAATTCGACTTCACAGCTGAAGATTGGCCATTGTTGCTGGGATATAAATTATTGGTGGTTTACATAAATATATTCTAATATTTATTATTTATTGTTGTTGACTTTACACTGCAGATTGGCCATTGTTTTTGGGGTATAAATTACATAAATTATATTTTAATATTTATTTAATATTGTTGACTTCTGATAGATTTTAAAAACCTGTTCAAGAAGAAAAAATATACATTTTTCTGTCATATCTTTTAAAAACGCAGAAAATAGTGGAGGGATAGGTGCTGAAGCATACAAAAGAGGGTAAAGAGGCAAAATGTAGTAATCTCACGAAAATGTGCAAAAAGGTGCAACAAATTGTGTTCATTTCGCTTCATTTCATCCCCCAAATACATATATTGAACTCTTTGTATGAAAACAGTAAAATTTTTTGAAAGGTGCCGCACCTCAAAATCCATTCCCTAGTTATTAATTAGAATGTTAGAATACAACTAGATAATATAGACTTTTTGGGATGCACAGGCCTAGTTACATCAAATTTGGTATTTCGATTGTTTTTTATTTTGTTATATGAAAGTACAATGAATTCTACAATCTTAATTTTGATTTTTTTTACTTTTTTACAAGTAACATCATTTTAGAAGCGTACTGTAAGCATGAACATAATTTAGTTAATTACAGAATTAATTTAAATAGGAGAACTGAGGGAAGTTAGTAATTAAAGCAGATCCGCGGTTTATAATGAGAGAAACTGTAGAGTTTATCTAGATAGGAAGTTTCAGATCTTGTTTCTTATTTTGAAATTCCGACAAAATATGCCGATTATTTCGCCCAGTACTTTACAGCTGTTATAGCTGCTTGAATATCATTCATGACGTTTGTATGTTGATATTTAATTCAAGTTCAAGGATCTAGCAACTTAATTTGGAGATAAGATGGACAGGATCTTTGAGACATTCTCGCAGCAAATATAATTGGTTTTCCTTCCAATGAAAAGCCAACTCATGATGAATTGTAAAGCGCTCCGAATTTATTTTAAAAAATGTAGCATTTGTTTAAGTCTCTAGTTATTAACGTATAGCTCTTCATTTAAAATATTGAAAAAAAAAATGAAAAGAATATTTTTCTTATGAATGCATAAAATACAAACATTTCCATAGTCCATAAATCTAATATATAAAAAATTGTTGTGTTTGTTTGTTCGTACTTTATGCGCGGCCATACCGTTGATCCAATTGTGATAGAGTTTTTTGCAAAATGTTCAGGGGGTTCCCGTGATGAACATAGGCTATAAGAGAGTTGAGATACTCTACTCCTAGACCCTTAAAAATACCTTTGTAGTGCAAAAAACATGAAAAAGTCCCTTTTTTTACCCTTCAATGACTTACGCTTCCTAAACCATAACAAATACACAAAATTGTTGTACACAGAATCGAATATCTCAAAAAACTCTACACAAATGCCCGCGACAGCATATGTGTATCTTTTTTTGTATCTTTAAGTGTTTATAATTAGTATAGTGTATATCTATATTTGTCGAATATTTGTTTGTATTTGTACTGGTTGAGTGGAAGAGAGGGCCTTATGGCCTTAACTCTGCCAGAATAAATAAAGTATTATTATTATTATTATTATTATTATTATTATTATTATTATTATATATTATTATTATTATGATTATTATTATTATTATAAGGATAACTCACAATAACCATTTTTGTCGTTCATTGATGCCGTGAAGATCGGGATAAGTAGATTCCCGGGCAAGCAGCGCTTGGCTGGTATTCTTTTATGGATATCTCAAAATAAATTTGTCTTTCACGTCATTTATGCCAAGTATATCGGAATGCGTAGATACCGGGCAACGCCGAGTAATCAGCACGGGACATCTAAAAATTATAACGATATAAATTTATATTTATTTTTCCTTTACTTATTCAAGTAAAACACATAATTTATTTAGGTGTAGCAGCGCACGCCGGGTATTAGCTAGTGAGCTATGAATTTCATTTTTCAGATACAAGTTTCTATTGCCATAATAAATACTTAAAAGGAACGTAGAAACAATAGGCCACATATTTTACAGTTTTTATGTAAGTGGTGGACACAAACTGACATACTCCACGGAAAAACGACAAAGTTTTATTTTAACATTGTACTTAATTATTCCATAATATCTATAAAATATAAATTGCTATAAATAATTACTCTTGGATTTTTCCGTATCTTTTGTTTCAAGTTCACATATTTGAAATGGATAAGGCGTGATCTACATTACGATAATATAGTCTAATAAATACTGTACAAGATTGGATTGTGGAATTTCATCTTAATATGTTCACAAGTTACTTAATTTTCGAAACATGCTACTGTGAGAATTTTAAGTCCTGTATTAATTCTTCTATTCTAGCTAGATTTCAACATGCTAATTTTGGATTCAGTAGCAAACATTAAAACCATTAGACCATGGAAACCAACGAGGGGATATATTAATCTTAGCCTAGCTTTGTTTCCCATATTTAAAAAAAAAATGTCAAAATACTGTATCTCAGAATATTATTTTTTTCTGAGTATCGAAAGCAGATGATGCTTGAACGAACTAAAACCAATAAATTAGAGGTGTGTAGTATAAAGAATTTAGATTTTTTACATTACATACATGAGAGTATTTATGGTGTCGGCTAATGGCTAGCGTGTCTGACTGCCATACCACCAAAAATTAAGTTCAGCATTTAACAAAGATACATTTCTATGAGTATAGGGCCTTAAATTAGTGCATTTGACCTCGTGAGGACAACTGATAAGATACTCAATATGAGGATCATAATTCTGAAAAAATAGCTAAAATTAAGGTTGAATCTCTGCGGCATACTAATCACATGACTACATTAAGCAAATGCTTAGCCAATGACAAGAAAAACTTCAGTTGACTCAGGATCTTCGGAGTAGTCGGGCCATGGATTTTACAACTAGAGCTAGGCCTATATGGATAGAAAAAATCGCGCTTTTTAATTAATTGTAATGATATAAATTCTTAACAATGTTTTATTTTCCTAATTGGTAAAGACATAAGACATCCTGCAGAACAGAATTTACTGATACATATATGCAATAAAAGAAATAATAACAGCTTACTTTTAAGGCCTTTATAGAGTGCACAGACAGTATTACTGTTTTAAGATAAACATAGGGAAATATCCATTGTTAAAATATGCGACATAAGGGAAGCATTCAACTTAATTAATAACATAATTTCTTAGAGTTAACGATGAAAGGAGTGGATTTTCACTTTCTCATACCACCTGGGTGTATAGACCTATCTATACTCTTAATACCGGAAATTTTAATGGATTTTCATACACTTTCACTAAAACTGAATTTCACCTTTCGATTTTATCGGAAGGCCTTATATTTCTATAAAAATTATGACTAGGCCTATATAATGCACAACCCGCATGTCAAGGATTCCAGATGCTGTTTAGATATCTGTGTAAATACTCGTATGTTTGTGTGAATGAGTGAGACAGTGCGCGCATTTGCAAACAGGATTTCAAAAATACCCACCATACTTCTCTAAATCCATTATCTTCTCGCTTTATACGTAAGTCTCTCATTCATCCATCTGCAATTCAATTCATTAATTCAATTACTGCTCTTCCACCTCCTCCTGTGCCTTGTATAAAATATGTTTCGGGGTCAATCATCACAATAACACACACACACACACACTCAGTATACAATAGGACCTATGTTTAAAAGTAGGCCTCTGTGTATATGTATGTACAATCATAATTCTGTAATACTGGAAACGCCTGAAGATATTTTAACCCTACTCGGTACAGTTAGGCCTTTAACTTACAACCAGAATGAACATTATTCTGTGGTGGACAAACCACCCTAGCAATCTAGAAGCGAGGGAAAATGATAACAGTAAAAAATAATCGAGAGTGAATGACACCCATGCGGTCACATCATAGTTTGAGGTTGTGTGATGGATAGAGCATTGTGATGGAAGTCCAAATTCATCCTCAGGCATGGAAGTGTCGCCTATAAAGTGATATATAGCTATAATACTTTTCCAACTTCCAGGTTGCATGGCGTATGTAACCCATAACCACTTCTGAGGTAGGGGCGCCTGGAAGGACGGGGTTACGGTGCCCGATGATACGAGTTGATGATGCTGTAATGATGTGCCAGGAGAGACCTAAACTAACTAAGCTATTTAGGTGAATATGATATTGATGATAATGATGACAGATGATATTCAGGGACGTTTGGGCCTTAAAGTCCTGACACTTACTTACAGGTGAAGAAATATCGCGAAAAAAAACATCCAGGCAAACTTGTCCCAACCGGGGATCGAACCGGGCCCGCTCGTGACAAGGCAGCACGCTACCTCGAAACCCCAAGGTCGACCTAAGTGAGATTTAAAATTCAATACGTATAAGATTATAAAATTATGTAGCTATCTTGTAGTCTGTTTTCAACTTTTAAAAATATTGAATAACTCTGGCCTTTCGGACTGTTCCATCATCAGCAGAAGGGCCAGTCCGTTGTCCTGACCCTTGATAGTAGGCCTACTCATCCAGGTCAGTGACAAGGACCAACTTCTGATTATGGAACTAGTCCCGAAAGGCTAGAGGTATCAATAATTTTAAAAGTTGAAAATACGACCTACAAGAGCATCCTTTTATAATTTCCAATATATAATGTTAATATTATGACTAATACCGAAGTGTGAACCATAAAATGTTCAAAATTATCGAGATTAGTGTCGAATTCGTAGTTTTCGTGCGCGCTAATGTGTTTGGTAACAGTTCCAATGACATTTAAGTCCAAATTTGATGCCTAGCACCCCGAGTGGGGTGAGATGTAAAAATAAATCGAAAACGACCGATGTTAATAAGCCCATCAACTTTCGTGTGTTTTAGTGACACTCCAGTTCTGCCTCCCCCCTCGGCAAGTGGGGAATGAGAATGAGTTATAAACATAAAAATATACAAAATGAACGAGATTAGTGTGTAGAATCAATAGTTTTCGGGTCGCTAAGCTGATTGAAGACAAGTAGATTGCTGTTTGATATTAGGGCCTATGAAAAAGTTGAAATTACGTTACGAATTTAATTTTGATATATAGGATATACAGGGCTATCATAAAGAAGGAACATACGTCATTTCTTATTTGATCCAAGCTACACAATAATTCTAAACGTTCCTGGAAATAGAAAAGTTCAAATTTCACTATTTTATGAAATCAATATGAGCCACCATGTGTTACACGACAAATACCAAAACGGTGGCTCAATTTCTTGCAACCACACTACTGACTGTCGGCCGACTCGCAACCCTTTTATTATATATATATATATATCATCATCATAATTGGCTCGACAGCCCCATGTGGGCCTTGGCCGCCTTCAGAAAACCTAGGCCAGACTTCCCGGTTCTGCCGCTTCATCTTTCAGTTTTTTATTTTTTAAAATTTTAATGTCTTGAATTATACCATCCTCCCATCTATTATTTAGGTCTCCCAACTTTTCTGGCCAATTGTGGTTGTTCATTGTAAATTCTCTTTTGTAATCTTTTTGTTGTCCATTGCGAATAATGTGTCCAGCCCATGCCAATCTATTAACTTTAACAAAATTCAAACATCTGGCTGATTGTACAATTTATACAATTCATTATTGTATATCTTTGTGTGTGTTATATAATATAATATATATATATATATATATATATATATATATGATATTTGCGAGGCCCTTACTATATAGAACCCCAGCCTTGATTTTTTCGAATTGAAACTTCGAGAAGCCGATACTTCTAGGAACCGGTGCATAGAGATATTTGGAAAGCTCCCAGTGAGTATTCCTGACTCACGACTTTTGATTCATGAATTCCTTATAATTTAGTAGCGTCTTGTTGCAAGTCAAAAAGGTTGGCCCAACATTGCGTCGGTATATAGGGCCTATATATATATATATATATATATTCTATATACCTATAGTCCACAGACGAAGAGAATGAAAGCACGGGCCGAAGAGGGGGCACGGGGAATTGCAAGCGATACAATGGCATACTTACCTGGAGAAATAAAGGGAACATTCCATGGACGTATAAAATACCTACTGCTTTCATTCACTTCGTCTGTGGACAATATGTGTGTATGTCATTTATCTTAACCGTCAAATATAGGCCTATAGAATTTAAAAGTAGGGCCACTTTTCTTAATAAAATTAAAAGCAAAGCGAGAAATAATACTGATAAGAGGCATCTTTTTATAATACATTGTCTAGTACTGGACGAATATCCAGCCAGTATCGGGGTGGCATGTTGTCAGACACAATCGTGTTTCCCAGCAGTTAGGCTATAGCTGGTTTTATCAGGAGATAGAGCAGACCAATGATCTGCTTCTACGCCACCAAATAAACAATAGGGATGTGTTTTCATTGAGAATACAATGTACTCGCAAGGGTTATGACATATGTACTGGGCATCGTGTTGATTACACAATATTTTGTTTCTTAGGCCTTCAGGAAAATCTATTTGTTAAAGTTGGCCTACTCCTTACTATTTTGGTTACCACTCAGAAAATAATTGCATTTGGAACAGGTTTTTTAGTCAGAAGGAGGATCCTATCCGCTATCCGAGATATTAAGTTTGTTAGTGATAGGATATCATACATAATTCTAAAGGGTAAACGACATGATTTTATAATTGTAAATGTACATGCCCCCACAGAAGATAAAGATGACACAAGATCAAGGATGAGTTCTATGAAGAATTAGAATGCATATTTGATAGCCTTTCACGATATCATATGAAAATTGTCTTAGGAGATTTAAATGCAAAAGTGGGGCGGGAAGATATATTCAAACCAACAATAGGCAAATTCAGTCTTCATGAAGATAGTAACGACAACGGGGTTAGATTAGTCACATTTGCCACATCAAAGAATCTCATTGTTAAGAGCACAACATTTCAGCATAAGGATATTCATAAATACACCTGGACGTCCCCAGATGGAGAAACTCGGAACCAGATAGATCATGTATTAGTGATATAATACGCTGGCACAGTAGCATCATTGATATTAGATCAGTTAGAGGAACAGACTGCAATTCAGATCATCATCTGGTCAAGGTGAAAATCAGACAACGGCTATCGCTTATGAGAGGAACAAACGCTAAAGATGATTCTGTAAAATATGAATTTAAAACTTGAAAAATGATGAAATGCGGCAAGAATATCAAATCAAAATTGCTAATAGATTTGAAGTACTGGAATCTTCAGATGACAATGTGGCAAAAGAAGAAGAAACTGAATATAATAAAGAATGGGAGGCTATAAGAGATACTATTAAATTGTCAGCATCAGAAAGCATTGGTTGTTTAAAAAAGAGGCAAAACAAGAAATGGTTTGATGAGGAATGTGCCGACATTGTAAAGAAAAGAAAGCTAGCAAAAATGAAATGGTTACACGAGCCAAATGAGGTAAATTTAGAGCAATTGGGTAGTGTTAGACGGGAAACCACCAAGTTACTAAAGAGTAAGAAGAGGGAATATTTGAGAGAGAAGATTAATGATCTTGAAATGAAATGCAAAAAATAGGAACATTAGAGAATTATATCAGGGAATTAGTATAGAGAAGAGAGGGTTTCAGGCTAGAACAAACATAATTCGGAATGAAAATGGGATATGATTGCAGATTCCAAGAGTATATTAAATAGATGGAAAAGTTATTTTAATCAGCTATTAAATGTACATACAGAACAGGACATTGAGGAGGATAAGTTACAGACAGCAGAAATGCTAGTCGCAGAGCCAAATGCATTAGAGGTTGAAATGGCAATTGAAAAATTGAAGATGTATAAAGCATCAGGTTCAGATGAGATCCCAGCAGAACTGATAAAATCAGGGGGAGAAAAATTGATGGACAAGATACGCTGGTTGCTTAGTATGATTTGGGAAAAAGAAGCTCTTCCAGATGAATGGAAGGAATCTATTATCGTACCAATTTATAAGAAAGGAGATAAAACTGATTGCAACAACTATAGGGGCATCTCATTACTTTCAACTTCGTACAAATTCTAACAAATATATTAGTAAGCAGACTTACTCCCTATATTGATGACATTCTAGGAGATCATCAATGTGCATTTAGAAGAAACAGGTCTACAACAGATCAGATTTTTAGTATAAGACAGATTTTAGAAAAGAAATGCGAATATAATGGTACTGTACATCAACTATATGTAGACTTCAAAAAAGCATATGATTCAATTAAGAGGGAGAAGTTATATAGTATCCTGCTGGAGTTCGGAATTCCTAAAAAGTTAGTTAGACTTATACGAATGTGTCTAAATGGCTCAACGAGTAGGGTGCGTGTAGGCAAACAGTTTTCGGACACTTTTGAAATCCAGAATGGGTTGAAGCAAGGAGATGCACTATCTCCTCTACTATTTAATTTTGTACTAGAGCATGCCATTAAATCTTTAGAGAATGAGGAAGGCTTACAACTGAATGGTATTAATAAGCTGTTAGTTTATGCTGATGATGTAGTACTACTGGCCGATAGCGAGGAGATACTAAAGGCCAACATGCACACACTTGAGTAACACTAAGAAATTAGGACTGGAAGTAAATATCAGTAAAACTAAATATATGGTCACACGTAGAAATACATTATATAATGGAAATGGACAGCTAATGACAAATGAGGGAAATTTTGAGGAATTGGCTGAATTCAAATACCTAGGAACAATAATCACAAATAGGAATGAGATGCACAAAGAAATTAAACATAGGCTCAATTCTGGAAATGCATGCTATTATGCATTGCAGAGACTTTTGATGTCCCAACTCCTTTCGAAAAACGTTAAGCTGAAAATATATAAAACTATTATTCTACCAGTTATATTATATGGGTGCGAAACATGGACTCTTACTTTAAGGGAGAGAAAGGAGATTACGAGTATTTGAGAATAAAGTTCTTAGGAAAATTTTTGGACCAAAGAGAGATGAACAGACAGGTGAATGGAGAAGACTACATAACAATGAACTACATGGTCTTTATAGGAAGCCAGATATAATAAGAACAGTTAAGTCCCGTAGACTGCGATGGGCAGGACATGTTGCGCGTATGGGGAATGAAAGACGTGCATGGAAACTTCTTGTAGGAAAGCCAGAGGGAAAACGCCCAGTTGGTAGACCAAGAATGAGGTGGGAGAACAACATTAACTATGATTTGAGGGAAGTAGATTATACAGGGAATGATTGGAAAGCATTAGCTCAGGATAGGGATGTATGGAGAGCTTATGTCCGCGCGGCCATGAACCTACGGGTTCGATAGTGCCAGTGAGTAAGTAAGTAATCTTATTGTCAACCATCTCACACCTGATGTTAACTGACTATCGACACTGATGTTCCGCCATCTCGACACCCCAATAATTCATGTTCTTTCTTTTTTTTTTTTTGTAATTACTTGTCTGTCATATGAGGACGCAGCCTCATAAAAATTGGTTGATTGGAATTTGATGTTATGCTAGATTCTCATTGACGAAACAATACATGGAATTCCTGGTGCAGATGTTCGTAATAAGGTGGAACCTATGTGGATAAACTGCTATCTGCATCAGAAGAGCGACTCTAACAGCTTCATTTGTTCTTCTACGGCGGTTGGATTCCGGTGGGTTTAAAGTTTTTATTGTATGTTTGTGAATGAGACGAAAAAACGGTATCAAGACAAGCTGCCGGAAACCAAACGCCATTCCTCTCTGTCCATCCATTGATCTTCCTCCAATCGTCTGATATTCATAGCCGCGTATACACCATCTATCCAAGTTTTCTTCGGTCTTCCTCTCTTCCTCCTTTCGATTGGGATCAATTCCATAACTATTTTAGGCAATCTTTGCTCTGGCATTCTTTTGACGTGGCCATACCATTGTAATCTTTTCTTTTCTATAACGTCTATGGTGTCTATGATGTTGTTTTTAAGAGGAAAATAATATTTAGGGGTTTAACAGAATGAAAAAAACTACTCTTATCTTAACCACAGAACCTATGGATTCAGGCAAAATATATCATCATCATCCAGTATCATGACAACTGCCGCCGTCTACCGGAAAACCAAACGCCGTTCCTCTCTGTCCATCCATTGATCTTCCTCCAATCCCCTAATAATCATAGCCGCTTGCACACCTTCTATCTAGGTTTTCTTTGGTCTTACTTTCTTCCTCCTTTCCATTGGGATCCATTCCATAATAAGTTCAAGCAATCTTTGCTCTGGCATTCTTTTGACATGGCTATACCACTGCAATCTTTTATTTTCTATAATACGTAGGCCTATCTATGATGACCGGCTCCCCTTCCCATAATTTCCCTTATTTATTTATTTATTTATTTCGTATTCTATCCATTCTAGATTTCCCAGCTGATCTTCTTAAAGCATTCATTTCTGTACTTAAAATTATTTTCATTTCTCTGGTAGGAATTTGCCAAACTTCAGCACCATGTGTCAAAATGCTCTGAATTATGGTTTTATATATTTGTAATCTTCTATTGTTTGTAATATTTTTGCTCCAACATACAGATTTTAAAGTATTTGATTGTTTTGATTGTGCGATTCTATTTTTAATTTCCACTGTATTATTGCCTGAATGGTCTAATTTTGTTCCTAAATAAGTGCATTCAATACTAGGTTTTAGTTCTTCTCCATTGTTGTAAATTTATATTTTTCCTTTCTTTTCTCTATATTTATATAGGCCTAGTCCCCATTTTTCACATTCTTCTTTTACAGAGAGAAATTATTTAAAAATACTGAATTGCACTAACTCACTGGCCTTATCGATTTCGGAAGTTCATGGCCGCGTGGACATACGTTCTCCATGAGATAATGATGTGCAATCATTCATTGTTTAATTCACTTCCCTCAAATTATAGTTAATTTATTTTCTCACCTCATTCTTGTTCTACGAACTAGGCGTTTTCCCTCTGATTTTCCTACAAGAAGCTTCCATGCCCCTCTTTCAGTCCCCATGCAACATGGCCTTTCTATCGCAGTATACGACAACTAACTGTTCTTATTAGGCCTATATCTGGTTTCCTATAAAGATCATGTAGCTCACTGTTATAAGGTCTTCTGAATTCGCCTGTCTGTTCATCTCTCTTTGATGCAAAACATTTCCTATTAACTTTATTCTCAAATAGGCCTACTCGTAATCTTTTCTTCTCCCTTAAAGTAAGAGTCCATATAATAGTCTACAACTGGAAGAATAACAGTTTTATATATTTTCAGTTTAACGTTTTTAGAGAAGTTGGGACAACAAGAATCCTTGTAATGCATGATAGCACACATTTTCAAAATTGAGCCTATATTAGTTTCTTTGTGCATATCATTCCTATTTGTAATTATTGTTTCGAGGTATTTGAATTCAACCACTTCTTCAAAATTTTCATTTGTCATTAACTGTCCATTTTCATTATAGAATGTAGCTTATTTCAATGTGTGACCATATTTTTAGTTTTATTGATGTTTATTTCCGGCCCCAATTTCTTCGTGTTACTCAATAGGGTGTGCGTGTTGGCCCTTAGTAACTCATCGGTATCGCCTAACAATACTACATCATCATCATACATTGAGTTGTAGGCCTTCTTCAGCCATCTAAAGATTTGATGGCATGCTCTAGTACAAAATTGAATAGTAGAGTAGTGCATATCCTTGTTTCAACCTATTGTGAATTTTAGAAGTAGGCCTATTCGAAAACTGTTAGCACACACGCATCCTATTCTTTGTGTCATTTAGACACATTCGAATGAATCTAACAAACTTTTTAAGAATTCCGAACTCCAGTTCTAAAAATATTAATTAATCTTTCAACTTACATTCTTTATAGATTAGCAACATCTTCACCATGACTTCATTGGAAAACATTGTACTTAGGAAAATTCATATGTCCATTTTATTCGACTGGACATTGATGACTGACTGAATCATTGGTATATTTGCTCTATTTCTTGACCGTAAATCAAAGCTATGTGAATTGGGCTAAACACGAACTTAGAGTCAAACCGCTTCCTTATTCCATGTGTTAGTGAACCAAGCTTAAATTAGGACGGAAGTACAGCTTTCTGTTTCACATATTATTACGGCATTAGTACTCAAACTCGTTGTTCCTAATCCAATCTTTGCGGACTAATACTATGAACATGAACCATGCCGTCAAGGCATCAAATAATGTTCTGATTTCGTCATTCTGTTTATTGGAATGACACTTTTTATTCATTTTTCTGTTTGACAGCTTAATTAACTGTAGAATATAAAAATGAATGTTTGTTTGTTTGTTCGTAGACTACTTTATGCGCGGCTTCTTGCAAAATGTTCAGGCGATTGCCGGCATGAACATAGGCTATAAGAGAGTTGTGTTATTCAACTCCTAGGCCTATAGGCCTACCCTTAAAAAATCGCCCTTTGTAGTGAAAAACATTAAAAAGTAGTTCTTTGGGCACTTAAATGGCTTACGCTCCCTAAACCATAACAAATACACAAAATTAATGTAACAGAATTGAATATCTCAAAAAACTCTTCAAAAAAAGTCCGCGACAGCATATGTTTATCTCTTACGGATAACTCACAATAACCATTTTTGCCTTTCATTGATGCCAGAAGATCGAGACAAGTACGTAGATTATGTATGGCGGGCATTCTTTTACGGATAACTCACATTAACAAGTTTTGTCTTTTAGCTCATTTATGCAAAGAAGATCGGGAAGTACATTCCCGGACAACGACGGGTAAACAGCACAGGGTAGGCTATCTAAAAATAATTACGATGTACATTTTTCGACCTACTTATTTAAGTAACTATAAAACACATTAATTTTCGTATTTTAGCTAATTTATGTCAAGGAGATCAGGAAAAGAAGATTCCCGGGCAACGCCGGGTAATCAGCACGGGGTATCTAAAAATTAAATTTATAATTATTTTTCCTTTTACTTATTCAACTAAACATTAATTTTCATTCATTAATTTTCATTTATTTAGGCGTAGCAGCGCACACCGTGTTGTAGTTAGTATAGAATAAGAAACAGTACACAGTATCATTAAAAATCCAAAGTTGGTAACTTTATTTCGTTAGTAAATACAGTTAAACTCCATCAGTATTATTTCCTCTTTGTAATTGTTCAACTAACTGACTAACTCACTCACTGGCACTATCGAACCCGTAGGTTCATGGTCGCACGGACATAAGCTCTCCCTATCCTGAGCTAATGTTTTCTAATCATTCGATATATAATCTACTTCCCTTAAATCATAGTTAATGTTATTTTCCCACCTCATTCTTGGTCCACCAACTAGGCGTTTTCCCTCTGGTATTCTTACAAGAAACTTCCATGCCCGTCTTTCATTCCCATTCATGCCATATGTCCTGCCCATTGCATTCTACGAGACTTAATGGTTTTTATTATATCTGACTTCCTATAAAGACCATGTAGCTCAGTGTTATGTAGTCTTGTCCATTCACCTGTCTGTTCATCTCTCTTTGGTCCAAAAATGTTCCTAAGAATAGGCCTACTCGTAATCTCCTTTCCTCCCTTAAAGTAAGAGTCCATGTTTCGCATCCATATAATATAAATGTTAGAATAACAGTTTTATATATTTCAGTTTAACGTTCTTTGAAAGGAGTTGGGAAGTCAAGAGTCTCTGTAATGTATAATAGCACGCATTTCCTTTGCTCAACACTTTATGAAACAAAATTCCATTTATACTCGCGTACAGAGTTTTTTTTTTTTTCCGGATAGCCAAGATAATTGAAGACTCTATATAGGTCTATAAAGTATAATCTGTAGCGGAAAAGGTACGGAACATCGGATTTCGGGATATCGGTAATCATATGTCTGTGATAATTAAACAACTTTTCTAAAGTTTGAAATTGCTTTAATTTCCTCATTTGCAAAGCACGACAGATGAACAGGCATAGACAAAGTATGATATAAGGAATAATATAATCTAGATTAAAACCGTGATTTTTATCCGATCCCCCTTTTTAATCTCATGATTTCTCATTTGTCTAAATGTTAATATCGGTGGTGCTCTTCGCAAAAAAATAAATTGCAGTTAATTGATCTGAGATATTAAAAGGCATAGGCCTATAAATACTTAGAATTATTTTTTAGTTGATTATCTACAAAATATGGATCACACTTAACCTACAGTGCAAATATTAACCTCACCTAAGTGGTGATGGCGTTTTTCTTCGAGTATATGATCTGGAACGGAGCACCGAGTCTCGTGAAGACAATATTGTTACTATATTTGATATGATAAGTAACGAAATCTGGTTAAAAAAATTATATAACCAAGTAACCGCTTCATTGTCATCTACTAGCGTTTTTTTTGACAGTTTATTTCAGTATACTTAGATCTTCAGAGGTTTCTTGCCATTGGTTTATTAGATCGTATAGGTCTATTTCTATTATAAGTAAGAACGAAGTTAAGAAATAATTTGAGTGTATTTAATATGATTTACTTTTAAAATAGTATTTCTATGTACTGAAGCAATTTGGCCTGAATTTATGGATCTATTATAATATATTGGCTCAATTCATAATCCTTGCTAGAAGAGCAATAAACTTATTATGTTCTAAGTATTTTGTAGAAACTGCTGATAAATTTCAGAAATTCGAATATACTACGAAGCGATGCGAACCCGGGTCTTTATGGTTATAATGGCAGTGATATTGATTGTGGGCAGGTAAGGTTGGCCATGTTTGTTGGGCACCGCCTCACAGTTCGTGTAATTACAGGTTGTGTACCGCGGCCATCTTGAACACACCTCACAGTTCTCCACGTGTGCTGATAACATTCCGCTGATATGTCCCCCGCGCTTCCGAAAGTTAGACATTCCTATTTCATCTTTTAATTTGTCACTTTCTCTTTGTTATTACTGTAGTATTGTTGTTTATTATTATTATTATTATTATTATTTATATTATTATTATTATTATTATTATGTATTATTATTATTATTATTGATCGCCCGCGGTGAACTAGTGGTTAACTCCTTGCCTCTGGTCCCGAGGGTCGCGGGTTCAAACCCGGCCGGGGTCGATGGATTTTTAGGACGGAAATCAAAGGAGCAAGTCCCTCCGGGAGGGACTTTAAGCCGTGGGTCCCGACTCTGAAGATTTTCAGGCTCGTAAAAATCCTTAAGCCTGAATGAAAAGGCCTCTAAGCAAAATTTACCGAATTTTTCCGTCCCAGTACTACCTTGATTTCTGAAACTGTATGTGTGGTTATTACCACTAAAAAAATATGTATTGGTATCAATTTCTATATTATATTTATACAAAATGCGACTAGTTACTAGTTGCTCTCTCTGTAAGGAGCAGAAAATCTGTAACAAAAGAATATTACTCTTCTCAAGAGGTAGACTGCTTAAGGAACGTGAGATTATGTCTGAAATTCTAATAACAGACTTTTTAAGTAATGCAAGTTCCTACCATATAGACCTATGAAATTCTGAAAACAAATCTGCTTAAATGACGCGAGGTTCTATCTGAAATTCTGATAGTAGATGTGCTTAAGTGATGTCAGATTCTATCTGAAATTCTGATAGTAGATGTGCTTAAGTGATGTGAGGTTGTATCGTACCTGACGTTCTCTTAGCAGACCTGTTTTAAGTGATGTGAGGATCTACCTGAAATCCTGATAGAAGATGACGTGAGTTTTTTTTAATTGAGATAATATCTCTGTCTTCTAAATTCCATACTACAATAAATTCAATTTAATAGTAGGGCCTGCCAGACATACAGGCAACAAATTCATCAATAGCCTTATCAATGTGATTAAAATTTAGATTTCGTTGGATTTGTGCTGTCATCCGTTTCGGTCTAATGAAGCGATTGATTCTGTTAACTGGAATTTTTCTCTTTAAAGCTTGGTCCTACTCTAAACCGATGGTCCTTTAAGTTCAGTTCACGTATTAACATAATAGGCCTATAAATCATTAAAACACATTAAATATTCACATTTAAGACAATTACATTTTTATTTAATTCATTATTGTAATATTTAATGTATACCAATGCAAAATAGAATCTTTTCTAAGCTCTTCCCAGAATTGCTACTGTCAGACTAAAGTTTTACAGCCATTAAAACAATTCCAAGAAACTTCAGCTGATGGATTTAGAGTGCTATCATTTATAAACTCATAAAGTGAAACCAATTATATTTATATCCACAATTCATTACACGCCACGCAGTTAGGCGGCGCAGCAATACCCTCATTTATATTTAATTGTATATCTCATTATTTATTATAATAATCTTCATTATATAGGGCTGTAGTAAACCTCACGCAATTGCAGTCTTTATCAGTTCACTTGTCCGTAATTCAAGGTGAGATTCATTACCACGACATAAACATGAAAAAGACCTAAAAGATACAATAATGATTAGTTTAATCAATTACTTGAGTAATGAGCCTAGGCATACAAGCCAGTAAAAGTATTATAGTAGACAAGCTTTTGTAGCTTTTTATATTATGCACACTAAATAGTTAATATTCTCTTTTATGTTGATCTACTTTGAAAGTATTCCAGCTGTTATTTGCATTTTTAATTCATGGTATTGTCACGAGGGTAGTAGTGTTCAGGTACCAGCTGAGTTCCTTAAAATCAATTTCACAGATGTTCAGACAAAATTTCCATATTTTCTCTAATCTACTCATATTTTACAATAATACACTATATAAACACAAGTAATTTTCTGCTAAAAGAGTCATACAAATACAGCTTTTTATATCATACATTATCGCTGCAGCGTAACTCTCCGCGCTTCCAGGCGCCCCAACCTCAGAAGTGGGTTACAATAACGCCATGCCAGGACTTCTCACTAACAGAGCAGCCAATTAGATTATTGTATAATTTCCTCAGCCTAACTTTTAACTTATTTCATTTTCTTATTCTCATTTATTTTTATAGAACTCACGCCTCTCATGGGGCAATACTTGTACAATTTGCCTTTAAGTAGATAGGCCTACATGGAACCAGAACCACGGTTACAGTAAGCCAAGGCCACTGCCGAAAAACAGCACAAGATAGTGCTAGACAAGTGACACATCACACCCAAGGAGGTGGACACTTAAAAATCGCTTTCTCTACTATGAATCAAACCCAGACCGTAGTGAAAGGTAGGAACTCTACCGACCACACCACTGTGATGGACCTAACTTTATTCCTTATATTTTAATTATGGCAGATATATATAATAAGCCTATAATCAATTTTATAGTTAGGCCTACACAAAATCATAAATGTAATATATAGCCTATCTTTAAAATAGTAAAGAGATCCCACTACAGGCCTCAGGAGGCCCTTGGGGTAGTAGGAGATAAAGGCTCTCACTTTTTTGAAATCGGCACTGGATGTGTCAGCCATATTGTCAGCCCTGCGTGACGGCCGCCTTTACCCCCAGAACAAGCGTATAGTACTCATTTCTGTTAAAAGGCTGAGTCGACCCCAGGGTCACACTGCCGCCAAAAGGTTTGGGTCAGTTTTAAAATTCTGACACCCACGGGACACGAACCCTCGACCTTCTGGCTTGTAGTCTAATGCCTTAACCAATATGCTATGGAAGACAAAAATAAGAATTAAAAATAATAATATAATGTAGACATATGTAATTTAATAAACGAGACTACAACTAAAATGTCTATAAAAACCACTTGCAATATTTATCGTCAGGGGCAAATAAGTTTACGTTATAAGTAATAAATTCAACTTGTCAGAGAGAACAATTACTAAATTTCATTTTGAAAATCGATTAATAACACTAGTCAACATGATTTTTGTCTCATGAGTACCAATAGTTGTACTTAATGCAGTTTTTTTATCGTGTTTTCAAATATGTATTCGGAATTTCTCAATTACCCACAGTTTTTTTATTTCAATTTCAATTAATGGATTTAAAATATTATTTTTAATAAACGTTTTTTCGTACATTTATTATCTTGGCGCAGTGAGCGATGAGTACGGGGAACACTTTCATCAGGAGATTTTAGCTGTAGAAAAAGAGATATCAAGGCAAATGGAATCCTAATATGCTGGCCGATTATTGTTGGACCATCAAGAGGGATGCTCCACAGGCGAAATATAGCAGAAAATCGTCATTTCTTACTTTCTAGGTGAGTCCAATGTTCGAATATTGTGTAGTTACGAACGTAGAAAATATTATTGAAATTATAATGTCTGTGTCTCGGAAACCTTGCATTATGGAGAAAAATCGATAACATATTTGAATTCAGGAGACAAAATACTATCAGATTCACATATTTTCTTTCTGAGACAAGAAAAAAAGTTTATTTTTTGTTGCTCAGGGTAATGAAATGATTCATTTTCTTTTTAAACTTCTGGATTATAGCCAATTTTTTAATTATTTTTAAGAAATCAGGGGGTCTGTGAGACTTTCAGTAGCCCATGTAATCAATTACGAATTGAACTTCATTAAATGTGGGAAAAAGGACCAAAGTATTCCATAGTGATGTGGTGTACAATGTAGAAATAGGCCCTACTACAACTGTAGGAGGTTGAGTTCCCTTCCAACTGGACTGGACTGACTCCAACTCCAGTTTAAATAATTGGTAACTTTTACTCTTTATTAAAGTTAGCGTGATGAAGTAAGGTAGTGAGTATATTTCAGTTTACTGTTATGCAATTATACAGTGAAAGTAATTTCATTTTCACTACTGACCCAGTACATCACACCACACATGTACATTCCACAATTAACTCAACTTCCAAGAATTTGTAACATCTGCTAACACCGATAGGCCGTCTTGGTAAAGGCTTCCTACTGAGGTGAAATGTTTATATTCTGCATATATGTGGGTTAATATTCTACGTCCAATTAAAAACATAACTAACTAACTCACTGGTACTATCGATTCCCATTGGTTCATGACCACGCCAGATATAAGCTCTCCATACTACCCTATCCTCAGCCAATGTTTTCCAATAAGGATGCTATCTGTAAAAACCATTCACTTAACTAATTTTATTTAATATCCATGTAATTTTACTAAACCCAAAGACCGTCGCTTTCTGCATTGAATGACATGTGAATGTTATAATCAACAATAATTTTTCAAACTTTAAATAAATTATCAACGCTTTTTAATTATGATCAGTCATAAATATTCAGATTAATCTGTGCCTGTCTGTATAAATTAATAGAGTAATTAAACTTAAAAATAGACTAAAGCTAAGGATCCACTTTATCCGAATATGGGAGGTTAAAGTGGACCTTTCTTGTAATGTAAAAAGTTTATACATTATGAAGATGTTTCATATTTGAATAAAATAACAATGCTATTTCATAATTACAACTAACTAACTAAACTAACTAACTCACTGGCACTATCGAACCCATAGGTTTCATGGCCGCGCAGACATAAGCCTCTCCATACTACCCTATCCTGAGAATTTTTCCAATCATTCCTGTATAATCTACTTCCCTCAAATCATAGTTCATGTTATTCTCCCACCTCATTCTTGATCTACCAACTGGCCGTTTTCCCACTGGTTTTCTACAAGAAGCTTCCTTGCACGTCTTTCATTCACCATCCGAGCAACAAAAGTCCTGCCCATCGCAGTCTATGAGACATAACTGTTTTTATTGCATCTGGCTTACTATAAAGACCATGCAGTCTTCTCCATTCACCTGTCTGTTCGTCCGTCTTTGGTCCAAAAATTTTCTTAAGAACTTTATTCTCAATACTCATAATCTCCTTTCCTCCCTTAAAGTAAGAGTCCATGTTTCGCATCCATATAATATAATTGGTAGATAGGTATGACAGTTTTATTTCAAGTCCCGTTGGGGTCAGGATTTTTAAAAACTGACCCAACCCTCTGGCGGCACTATGGCCCTGGGTCGACCTCAGCCTCTAACTGAAATGAGTACCAGACGCTTTGTCCTGGGGTAAAAGGCGGCCGTCACGCAGGGCTGACAACCCGGCTGACATCAAGTGCCGATTGTCTAGAAAAAGTGGGAGCCTTAACCTCCTACTACCCCAAAGGCCTCCTGAGGCCTGTTGTGGGATCACTTTACTATATATTTTCAGTTTAACATTTTTGAAAGGAGTTGGGACGTCAAGAGTCTCTGTAATTTATTATAGAACGCATTTCCAGAATTGAGCCTATTTTAATTTCTTTGTGCATCTCATTCACTGAATGGAGAAGACTACTAACAGTGAATTACAATAGTCTTTATAGGTAGCCAGATTATAATGATAACATGGGCAGGACATGTGGCACGAATTGGGAATGAAAGACGTACCTGGAAGCTTTTTGTAGGAAAGTCAGAGTGAAAACGCCCAGTTAGGTAGACCATGAGGTGGGAGAAATCTCTAACTATGATTTGAGGGAAGAAAGATTATACAGGGGACGATTGGAAAACATTAGCTCAGTATAGGGATGTATGGAGAGCTTATGTCCCGCGCGGCTATGAACCTACGGGTTTCGATACTGCCTGCCACTGAGTTAGTTTTAGTATTTGAATTCAGCCACTTCCTCGAAACTTCCCTCATTAATCATCAGCTATTTTTAATATATTTCTTTGTGTGACCATATATTTAGTTTTATTGATATCTCACATCCAGTCCCAATTTCTTAGTGTTACTCAATAGTGTGTGCGTGTTGGCCTTTGTACATGTAATTAAAATGTATATATATATATATATATTTCTGGATCACTTGTTGGCGCTAGATAACTGTATCAAAATTTACACATTTATTTTCAAATTGTCCACCGCTGTGGTCTCGTGCTGTCTTGTCACGCAGCGGGCCCGGGTTCGATTCCCGGTCGGGACAGGATCCTGGGTGAGGTTTTTTTCGGGGTTTTTCCTCTCTGTAAGACAAATGTCAGCAAACTAAGGACCCACGGTTTCCCGAAAATCATCTAGCCATCGTCATCAATGCTTCACCAGTGTGGAAAGCAACGGGAAGCTACCACACCTATGATTCCCTAGTAAAGCTACAAAGCATAGCATGAAAAATGCTATGATTGCAGTGAAGGACCTGCCCTCGGGCAGAATTACTATGGATGGATATTCAAATAAGTGACTAAGAAATCAATACATCAGATTAAAACACTTAAAAACACTGTTCAAAAATAGACTTCGAAAGTCTATAACACATTAAAAACTATATTAACTACATAATATTAACTTCATAGGGCTTTGCATATTCATCGAATGGAAAATTAACACGACTAAAAATGCATATAACTTACAACATAGGCCAAATTGCGGGCCAAAATGCGATGGGGAGACCAAAAAGCGAATCTGGTGGAGATGCAAGACACATTCTATATGTGCAAATGATCATTTAAATGTGTTATTTCTTCTTCTCTTATTATTACTTTTTTTCCTCATTCTATGGCATTACAGTCCAGTCTTGACCTTATTTATTTGTCTTGAAATCTACCAGACTATAAAGCAAGGGCTATGCCTTTTTTTTATTCTTCCCTATTTTAACCAGGTTATTCCTTCAGTTTAGGCTAATTAATTTACGTCTAGACAAAATCTGCTGGTATTGTGATCACATTTGTTGGAGAGCATACGATTTTTTTAAATGAATGTCTCACTATTCCACCTCTGTGGTCTTGGGGTAACGCTCTTTCGTACACAGCGGACTAGAAAAAAATTAGCTTATTTAGAGTATTTACAAAAGAAAACTGAAGAATCTAGAACTATATATGAACAAAAAAGAAATCGAGCAAAACAAATAACTCGAACAGCTCATAAAGATTCCTGGGAAAGATTTATTTCCAAAATAGAGCACGATGTACATGGCAGACAATCGTTAGCATTTAAAGTAATGAAACAATTAAATACAACAGAAGAAAATACTGCAAATCTAAATACCATTGATCTGAAAGACATGGGAGAATCACTACAGAGAATTATGGTGTAATGAAGAAGAATTAGTCATAAAACGCCCTTCTGAAAGTGAAAATAAATCAGAAATAGACAGAATTACTCTAAGCGAAATGAGAGAGACATTGAAAGAAATGAAAAATAGAAAAGCACAAGGTATAGATGGTATAAACAATGAACTGATAAAGTATGCAGGTTTATTTGCAGAAATAAGATTATTAAACTTAATAAACGAATGTTGGAAGACATGTAAAATACCTAAAAATTGAAAGATAGGTGAAGTCATATACCTCTTCAAAAAAGGAAATAGATTAGATAGTAAAAATATAGAGGCTTATTGAACTCCACTTATAAATTATATGCAAAAATAATAAATAATACATTGAAGAAGATATCTGACACACTCTTAGAAGAAGAACAAGCAGGATTTAGAAAAGGAAGATCCTGTAGTGATAATGTGTTTATTATAAAGAGACTAATTGAAAAAAGAAGAGAATTTAACCTGCCAACATATTTGTTGTTCATTGATTTTGAAAAGGCCTTTGACAGAGTAAACAGATCTATACTAAGGGAAATAATGAAGGAACGAGGATATCCACACCATCTAATAAAATCAGTCCAAGGCTTATATGAGAGAAACTAAAGTAGTGATAAAAACTGATGGAAAAAGGTCAGAAGAAATTTTAATAAATCAAGGCGTTAGACAAGGGTGTAGTCTATCGCCTACTCTTTTTATATATATATATACGACGACATTATAGAAACAATAGAAAATTATAATGGACAAAGAGCTTAGATTGAAGAATAACTCAAGTATTAATAACTTAATTTTCGCCGATGATTTAATCTTGCTACACCATGATGAAGATCTGTTACAATTGGCTGCTTACAAACTAAATGCAATATGTAGCGATTATAATTATAAAATTTCAATAAGTAATACAAAAGTAATGGCTTTTGTGGAAGAAATACTCTGCGTGCAAAAATAGTAATTAGAGACGAAATTATTGAACAAGTATCCCACTTTAAATATTTAGGATGTGACATCAGCTATGGGTATGATAAAGATATTGAACACAAAACACATCAGTTTCAAGCTATTTGTGGTACAAAAAATAGAACATTGAATAATAAAGCCCATAAACAAACAAAATTAAAATTTTATAAAACAATGGCTGTCCCTGTACTTTTGTATGGGAGTGAATCTTGGATTACCACTACCAAACAAGAGAGTAAAATCCAAGCAGCCGAGATGAAATTTTTAAGAAGAGTAAAAGGCTGCAATGGACCAGATAAGAAACGAGGATATCCGTGAAGAACTGCAGATGTACTCCATAAAAGAAAAGGTATTTAACAACAAGATACAGTGGAAAGAACATGTAAAAATAATGGAAGAAAGTAGATTACCAAATAAAATCTTCCATTATTTTACAAGAGGAAGAAGAGATGTTGGACGTCTTCGGAAGAGATGGTCTTAGATCTATTAGTGAAGACGGAACAGACAACTCTTGCCTAAACCAGGAAGTGAAGAAGAAGAAGTGTCTCAATGAATGGTGTTTATTGTCTTAAATGTTCGTGTTGTCTCGGAGGTGACCCTGACATTAAGTTGTTCACTCATCCAGAGATACCATTCGCGTCCTTTTGTGGCCAAAAAAAGTATTACCTGATCTAGAGTTTACAAAGCACCTATAAAGGGAGAGGTTAAACTAAGGTAATGACAGAGAGAGAATCTCTCTCTCTACGATTAAAGTATATTAAGAGAAAGTGCTTTTTATTAATCATATAAGAAGAAAACATAATACTCATAAAAAATATACATCTTTCATTCAAGCCTTGTAACAAAAATTGGCTAACCTATGAGACAAGATTTTGATCCCCAGCCGTAATAATGTATATCAAATTAGGTATTGTCTAGGCTTATATAAAGAACCCACGCATTAGAATATAGATTGATCAAGAACTAAAAAAAAAATAATCATCATGATTGGCATCAAACTAACACAAATTTTATAAGCTATGCAATATTATTATTAAAATGTGAATCAAATGGCATAATCGAAACCTTCTAATACCCATTATTAAAATACCAATTATCGAAAGATTGAATCTGGTCATTAATCAGTAGGAAACCCTTTCAACTAGAGTGACAGCATCAGTCCCCTAAAGAGAGAGACAGGTGACAGGAACCTCAAAGTTAAGTATTGTTGTATTGTTTCAAATACATCATTGCTAAAAATATCCACTCCGTAGTGGGAACAAAGCCGGAATCACAATTCTGGTTACATGGGTATTACAAGTAGAAATCTTAAGAAATAATAGAAAATATTTATATCTCCCGAGATGTGTAACTGGTTGGTTGGGTGTCTAGTGTGCAGCATCTAACACTGAAGTCATTAGCAGTTTTGCTCTCCAGTATTTCGAAGTTTTGGAAGTTTCCTCTTTGACGGCTGCACAGTTGTTGAGGTGTTCATCATCCATTTCTTCTTCTGGGTGGTTGCTGGTGTAGACAATGTATTGATCTTTCGCAAGTGTTTAGCAAGGCAATCGTGTCCTGTAGTTAATCTGAATTGTGCAACTGCTGCCTTCCGTGGAAGTTCTGGTATGATGTTTGTGTTTTCAAGGAGGCTTTTTCATTTCTTATCTTTTGTGGATAATTGAAGTCTGATATCATTTATATCCTTGGTTTTTTTATTGTATATGCCTTTTTGCCGAAATATAAGATATAGGTTTGCGTGTTGGTGATTGTGTTATTAGGGAACCTTTCTTCGCAAGGAGATCGGCTGCTTCATTTCTCAAGATTCCACAATGTGATGGAATCCATTGCAGGATGATTTATTGGCCGTAGTTATGGAGTTGTAGTATCATGTCATAACATTGTTTGGAGTCGTGAGTGTTTGGGTGACAGATTGATTGAAGAGCTGCTTCTGAATCTGACAAGAGATCTAATTTGGAGAAGTTATCTGATCTTGTTAAGAGGTTTTCAAGTGATATTTTTATAGCATGGATCTCACCGTCGAAATTTGTTGTTGTTCATCCAGCATGACAGTAAAAAGAGAAGAGGGGACATGTTCCTCCTGCACCAGCGCCATTTTCAGGATCTGATAGTGAGCCGTCTGTATAGACATGGAGCCAGTCGTTTTTAGAGTATCTAGTGTGGATAGTCTCTATGGCCGTAATTCTTCAGGAAAGTGCTGTTGTATTCTCTTTTTCTTTTTGTTGATTTTTACAGTTAGATCTAAGTTTGCATGGGATTGATTTAAAATGTGCTGGATTAATTTTAGATGGAATTATTTCTCGGTTTGTTGAAATATCAAATGTCTTTTCCAGTTCCTTTACTTTTTCAATAAAAGTGGATTGGGGTGTTCAGTTTTCTCAACTGTGGTTGTTTCTTTCATCCATGTGTCTTCTGGCTTGACACAAACAATCAACACTCGTCATCACGGTAGCCAGGTTTACCAAGACTTGTGGCATATAGCTGGAAGTATATAGATGACTCAATGCTAAGGACAAACAAAAACCCGGGTAACAATTTGGAAATAAACTTGACAACGCTGTAGAGGTTCTACCCAAGAATACTCGGGATTAATTCCATTGAGCGTACCGGTACTGTTATTGGTAGTGAGTCCTGGGTAACAAGAGGAGTTTCGAGTAGAATACAAAGTGCAGAAAAGACCTTTCTAAGAAGGACCAAAGGGTGCCAGAATTGGAACCACATAAGAACATGAAGAAATAAGAAGAGAATTAGAAATGAATTCAATAAATGATAGAATTCAAACAACACCGTCGTTCGGTTGGGGAACAGCATGTTTAGATAATGGAAAGAAACAAGATTACCCAAGATAGCATATTGATCATAAACCAAAAGGATTAAGTAAGACCTAGGAAGAGATGGAAGGAATAAATGTGAATTCGGAACAGACGAATCGCCTAAACCTTGAAGTGATGATGATGATGAATTCCATTGAAGATACACCCACTATAGTCCATTAAGTCCAAAGGTAGCCAATCAGAAATATTGTAAGAAAAATCTTTGTAGGCGTTCCCGAGAGAAATTAATATCTGGAAGGAGGAATCATTAATCATATTTAAGGACGTGTTCTAATAACACACACACACAAACACACACACACACACACACTATCAGGGGACACTTTATGCCAAACACTTTTTTCGGCACAGACTTTCTGGCAAGATCATCCGGCGGACACTCTCGACGATACCGCACACAGACAGGCACTTCTGGGAGCTCAGAATTACTAAAACATTATTTGATTGGAACTTATACTTTAATCCTACTTAATAGTTCATGATCCATAGTAATTCTGCCCAGAAGGCAGGTCCTTCACTGCAATCATAGCATTTTCATGCTATGCTTGCAGCTTTACTAGGGAATTGTAAGTGGTAGTAGCTTCCCGTTGATTTTCCACACCCGGTGAAGGATGGATGATGATGAGGATGATGAATGGCCATATGATTTCGGGGACGCGTTTGGGCCTTAACGTTTTCCTGACATTTTGTCTTATAGGTGAGGAAACAACTCCGATAAAAACCTCACCCAGAAAAACTACCCCAACCGGGGATCGAACACGGGCCCGCTGCGTTACAAGGCAGCACGCTACCTTGAGACCACGGCGGTGGGCTTAGGTTTATGATAATATAACAAAATAATTTTCGTTATTCAGTAGGGATATAGTTCCGAGTGCTGCATAATTCATTTCTGCCGGACGCCTAGCAAACAGTGTAATCTTGTGAAAAAATTAATATATACGTAATTATGAAAGTGATTCTAATACCTGCCCGTCGAAAGTCCTGTCGCCATCCTTGTGAAAAGACCTCATCGCTCACCGAAACCGAGAATCCTGAAACACTAGTCCGGAGCAATTTACCCCCAATCAATGCCGATAATGCAGCAAGAGGAACCCACATTCGTATGCTAACAGACCGAAATAAGATCCTTCTCCACCCAAATGTGTCTGTATTTAATATACCATGTAATATATGCTTCATAAACTCAAACATAATTAATTGGAACTAAGTTAACATAAAGTGGATGTAATAAGAAATTCTTCAATAACATTTTTTGAGATTAATTTCCTGATTTTTCTAATCGTTTTAAAGAAGAAACACACAACCATGAAGTAGGCTAACTACTCCCGCCACCCGATTATTTCATAATAGAGAAAGTCCAGAGCGAACAAGTTAGCTCAGATGACATAGTTTGGAGTTCGCTCGCTGCTATTTTGGCAGAGTCAAGAGTTCAAATCCCGATGCCGAATATCTCTGACTAGTTTTTTCGTAGTTATCCTTAGTCTTCAAATCAAATTCACAGTTGAAAATTTCATTAGTAAGGCAAAGTAAGTAAGCCACCACTCGGGAGGGCCCTTGGGTAGTAGGAGGTTAAGGCTCCCACTTTTTCTAGACAATGAAATTTTCATTACCGCCATCCATTTCATCTTTTAATTAACATTTGAAAGTTAATCTATCTATAGTGTTTCTGCCCGAGGGCAGGTCTTTCACTGCAATCATAGCATTTTCATGCTATGCTTTGCAGCTCTACTAGGGAATTACAGGTGTGGTAGCTTCCCGTTGCTTTCCACACCGGTGAAGGATGATGCTGATAAGGATGATGATGATGATGATGGCCGGATGATTTTCGGGGACCATTGAGCCCTAAGCTACCTGACATTTGTCTTACAGGTGAGGAAAATCCCCGAAAAAACCCCACCCGGAGCCTGTTCCGACCGAGAATCGAACCCGGGCCCGCTGCGTGACAAGGCAGCACGCTATCTCGAGACCACAGCGGTGGACTTTTAAAATTAATAATACATTAATATTAGTAGCATTTGCCACAAAACAAATGAATACAAACAACAATAATGTATATTGGTATAAAAGAAAAATAATCCAAAATGTTACATGATGTCTGAAATACTGAATTAAACAAAACAAAATAATAATTATATGCCCAGATTTCATTCACAGGGTTGTCATGGAAATATTAAGTTATTATCTAAATTGAGAATCTAATCTATGTAATCAAATAATTTACGATGCGGTCTTGTAATTAAGATAATTAGCATAACCATGCATTGTTGAAGTAAAGCAGAGCAATATTAAGCAATCAGCACAATCGCATTGCAACTAATTTTATTATAATTAGTCATTTTTTCCTACGCTTCCCTCAAACAATTTGTAATTACAATTAATACTAAAACAATAATATAATAATATTTATTATCGTTATTTTTATCATCTCTTTGTTACCGAGTGCAATGCCATCAAATGCATGCGTGTGCGTCTGTGTAGGCTATGGCAGTTCTTTTTTATAAAAAAAAGTCACATTTTCTATAATCATGATAGGCCTATAATTTACAGACATTGTATAGTCCAACATGTTTACGATGCCCGTAATCAGTATTTTTTCTTTCATTAATTGATAGTGCAGTTGAATATTTGAGACTCAAATCCAAAATGGGACGGTAAATTTTAATGACCGATTGCAAAAATTTGATTTAACGTTATACTCTACTTAAACAAAATACATGCTTTACCATTATTACCAGATTAAATGCTCGAAAGTTTAAAACATAATAAGTTTTTAAATAATACATTCATATGTTTCTATAGGCCTAACATAGGCTAACTACAGAGAACTCACAGCTAATCGTCCAAGTGGTTAAAAGTTGAAATGAATGATGTTTTTTTTAATATTGCACTTGATAATGACATTAAGGGCACCTACCACTGATTTGGGTTAAAAAATCGATTTTTTATTTTTGCTTCAAAAAATCCAGGATGGTCTATTTAATCGATCTGTAATGTTTATTTTGTCGATTTTGGAAATTTAAACCCATAAAAATGTATTTTAAAAAATGCAAATTGTGTCTCTGTGTTCTGCTAATGTGTACATTTTTTGTTTTTTGCATTTTCCCGTAACTTGCATTTTTCATATTTTTGTATACCTTCTCTGAAATTATTAAAGATAGGAGAATAATGTTTGGCATGGATTGCAGTATAAAGAGTTCTACATAATAAGGTAAATGTATATTTGTGCTATTGACAGTATTTGAAAAAAAATGTAGGCTATGCATAATTTTTAACAAAAATATTTTTTGGTATTCGAATTTAAAAAAAAATAAATCACAATCCACTTCTGAACACAACCAAACCTTATTATCGTCAATAATTATGGACAATAACATACTAAATTTTGGAACCAATTGGCTACGTAATTTTTAAGAAAATTGTACCAAGACAATAATTTTAAAAAGTTGGATTTTTTATTTTCTTTTTTTGTATTTTAAATTATTCATGAAGAAATATGTCTAAAAAGTTAACCAGACAGCAATTATGTTCAGGAAGACTTGTTTAATAAGTGATATAATTTGCATGCACATAGCTTTAGAATAAGCTAAATAAATGATTTTTGTATGTTTACATATTTTTAAAACCTAATTGCAAGGAAATTAGTCCCAGGTGCCCTTAAATGTTCCAAACTCCAAAAATATATTGAGAAACACAGTGCTTCATAACAGAGTACGCCAATCATGCGAGTGACATTTCATAAATACTACACACTATTTTTTTTTTTACTTAAACGTTTATTATTATTTTTTTCAATGTCTCTTTACAGCCCTTGAATATAGATTCCCTGCTTCTTTATGACTGAATCCCAACGTCTCGGAAGCCTCTATTATTCCATCCAGGACACCACTTCTGTTCATCTGCAGAATGGAGATAACGGTGGTAGAGGCTCTTCCAGAGAAGGATAATGACGTCCACACATAGGTTCTTTCAACTTCGAGAACAAGTCGAAGTCTGGCTGTCCTGGCTGTAGGGAGGATAGAGCAACACTTTCCATCCGTATTCGCGCAGCTATAACTTTGCCGATATGTGGGCAAGCATTGTCGTGGAGAATGAGTCGCCCAGCCTCGAGCAACAGAGGTCGGGTTTTGTGCATTTTCTGCGCAGGTTTTGCTTGAAGTTACGATAATACACTGCTGTGACATTTGTTCCACATGGGACCCTATCTGTCATGATGAATCCTTGGTGATAATAAGCAAAAACCATAATTTTCTTGACCTTTGATTGAGCGCGTCGATTTTTTTTTGACGTGGATAATCTCAAGTTCTCCACTCATTGGACTGTGATTTCAACTCCGGTTCAAAGTCTCTAATCCACGTTTCATGAATAGCGATAATTCGACACAAGAATCCTTGACTTTCACAGTCGAATCATTGTTTGAGCAAGTTTTGCAATGTCCAGGCGTTTCTGCTGCTATTCAAACAGTGTGAGACCCCATCTCGCATAAATGTTTCTCTTCTTCAAACCATTTGTCAGAATACGGAATACTAGTGTTGGGGAAATTCCCGTGGCTTCAGAGAGTTCCTCACAAGTCGCATGGCGATCTTTTACAAGAGCACCTGCCACAAGTTTCACACTCTGTTCATCTGTTGACTGTTTGGCCATCCAAGTCTTGCATTATCGTCTATGCTCATACGACCACCACGAAAACGATTAACTCACGTGAAACTGTACTACGGTCCACTGTCAACTCACCACAAATTTCACTTAAAGCACTGTGGATTTCTGTCGGGTTTTTGCCGCGTAAAATTCGATCTTAATGTACGACCTCTGGTCTTCAACAGTCACATTACCCGAACGCCCTCCAGGGTCCATTTCTACCTCTCGCCAACTTTATGTTAGAGTACACCGTGGAAATGCGTGCTTCTTCCTCAAGTTCCCAACTATAGCTGATATAATTTTCTTTAATGTTGCATCA